>JASSUY010000038.1:8073-33123 GCA_032466535.1 Forpus xanthops | reverse complement strand
GACTGCAAGTCATGATGAAACTAAGCAAAGTGAAGAGTTAAGAACAAGCTGTAAATAAGCTGTCCTTGGGCAGGCTGAATAATTGCAGGATCCTGATAAAGGAGAGACGAAAGAAGCTGTACATCTGTGGAATGTCCTGAGAGATAGAGGGGAGACAAAGGGAGCTGTACATCTGCAGAATGTCCCGAAAGCTGAAGATAGATGAGCCTTGGCAGAAGTTCCTGCTCCCAACAAGATATGGATCCGGGAAAGAATCATCCAATTAACAATTGGACTTGTGCGCGTGGACAGCAGGTGTTAGCCAATAATGAGTAGAATAATAGAGCGTGGACAGCTAGTGTGTGTGTGTAACAATGTATAAATACGGGTTTGTAGCATAATAAATTGAGTTTGTTTTATCACTCATTGAGTCGACTAACTGCTCCGCCACCACCCTCTGGACTCTTCATCACTAGGGGTAACCCTCACCCTACCTCGGGTAACCCTTATCCCCGGACAAACTGCAACACAAAGCATCTTAGAGGAAAAAAAACTGAAATGTGAGTGCTCCTTTTTATCCTTTCTTCACCAGCACCCTCACTTGTTCCATGTGGCTGCTTTATGCCAGAGGCCCATTTCCACAATCACCCTGGAAAAAAGGGCCATCAGTACTGCTTATATAAATTATATATATTCAGGTTGATTCCTTTGCCTGAAAGTAAATGTGATGTGGGGTGCTCTGGGGCTGCTTCTTTGGTCTCTAGATGTGATTCCAGAGGACAAGGGATTCCTATAGATTGTACGGTATCTGCTAGCTCAGTGGAGTTACTGTACCTACATAAGGGCAGCAGCAGGTAAATTTGCAGAGTATGCAATGAGGCAGATTCTTGGTGCATTTTAGAGATACTTGGGCCTGATTCCTCCCCCCCACTTTCTCCCCTCCCAAAGGTGTAATTGCTCCAGATGCCTTCTCTCTTGCCAACATTTGGCTCCCCTCAGTGACAAGCACTGCATGGTTAGCAGGTTTTTTGAAAGTGTTTCCTGCATAAATAGATATAACCCAGTTATTTAAAATTTGCTTACCTCTGCACTAGAGAAAAGTCTTTGCAGCAGTATAGACCTAGTCTCAACCCTGTATGTTAGGAATGGTACACTGCCTCGCTTTTTTACATCAGTTATGTGGCTGAGAATGGTAGGATTTGACCCTTCAAAATCCACTCATCATATGCCTTCAAATATGTAAGATTCATCAGTTCCTTCTTGCTTTGTTAAACATTTGGGACTTTCTTAGCCAAAATCAGAACGACACAGCTGGTTAATAAAGCAGAGCCTGGGAATGTTCTGTCTGGATTACTTATTGCACTGAGCAGTTATTTAAGGTTGCACAAAACAGGACTGTGATGTGACTGCTTAACAGCTGCTGAAGTACAGGAATCCAAGGAGGGGAGAATGTGGTATAAAGTCTAGCCAAGCAAATGAATTGTAATATATAAATCAAAGTAACAAGAAGATATGGAAAGAAAGACTCTTGAAAAAATAGATCATTAACTAAGATTCATGTCCACAAATGCAGTATTCCCTAAGGAAAAGAATGTCACTGACTAATGGAAAGCTGTAAAAAGAAATTTAAAGAGAAATATCCTGCTAATGTATGTGCATCTAAAAGCTGTGATCTTAGCCATAGCATGGCTGCTACAAGCATCTTATTAGGTTCACAAAACTCAATAGGAATGATAACTTCATATCAATAGTGCTGGCTTCCCAAGGGATCAGGCCTGAGAGAGATGAAGGGGACCCTGCTGTGAATGCCTCCAGTTAGACTGCAAAGGATAGAAGCACAGTCTCATTTTCTTTCTCTTTTCATGAGCTGAGTGTGTACCCAGTTGCATGCAGTTTTCAGGCTAAGGCTGGCAACACCAAACAGAAAATGCTGTTTGATAAGAATCTTGGTTTCCAGGACTTTACATGGAAAATGCACCCTATGAGAACCAAACTGAGGATACACCAAAACAGATCAAAAATACTGAAAATAAAACCTCGGATTCTTGTAGTTTGAAATATTGCAGTCTTGAGACCGTTTAGGACATGGTGAGTGCTGGCAACTGGGTTCAGTCTAAGAAGAGACAAGAATATACAGCTCTTACAGAACATCTCTTGGCAAGATGTTTCATGTATTTTTAAATTGGTATTAATACAATAGCAAAACATGTTACTGACAAGAACATGAAACTTGCTGTAAATTGGTCTTATTTACATTCATTCAGAGGTTATTTGAGTCAATAATCAAGATTCAGGTCCTATTTCTAACATACCATCACTACTAGTAAGAGCAGTTTGTAAGAATCAAACAGGAGTGAATGGAGAAAACTCAAAAGGTCTCCAGCTTTGAGAATGTTTTTTTGCACTGTGGTTTTGGAGAAGAAAGAAAGGGCTTTACTAAGGAATGTAGTGTGGCTGGTCTTCACTAATGCTTTACGTTATTCAGACCAAAAGGAATCCAATCCCCATAAACAATTCAGGGAGAAAAAGCTTTGAATCTGCAGCATTTGGGATTTTATCTTCACATTCTTTCTTTTTGGCAGATTATGCTTGAATTAATATCCTGTTCATCACAGCAGTCTATCCGATCTGTGTCCTTGCTGTACTTTCTAAAGCAATTGGTAACTTTTCTGCCTTTTGCTTTAGCAGACTTCTGAAAAGAATTGCATGCTCTTTGGAAAGAGGAAAAGATAACTAATCAGTGTGCAGGTACAGCAACATGTATCTTAGTTTATAAGTGAGTGTCTACAGTCTTTCCAGGGGTCTTGAGTGCCTGTTTTCTTTTATTCACAGCATTCAGGACTTTCTTTCTTGGCCCAAGTTCCATCTGAATGCTCTGTAGATCCTCATCAGAACATAGCATCAGGGCATCTAAATCAATTTTTTCCCTCATGAAGATGGGAAGAAACTCATCCAGCATCTGTGATGCCAGAAATACCTCAAGGGGTGTGTTCTCTGCTTCCTCGTCATCCCAAATGACTTCTTCCTCATACCAAGGGATATCAGCACCATTTTCAGCATCATCTTCTCTGCCGTTTTCAGCATTTTCAAACTGAAAGAGCTCACTGGACATTTTGAAGCTTGTATCTTCTTTCCCAGAAGATGCAGTTCCAGGATTTACATCTGCAGCCAAGTTCCTTCCAAACACAATCTTGCCAAGACCTGGACGCTTAAAAATGGAGAGCTGACTGTCATTATCAGAAAAGCTTTCGTCTCCAAGCTCATTCGGTATTTCATCCTCTTCTTTCTCATCAAACAAATGCATCACCGTTCTCCTACCTGTACCATTCTCTTGTGCATTGCTTTCCTGGCTTCTTGTGTTGTCATCTATCTTTTTTGCCTTCAGTTTTAAGGTATCTTTCAGATTTTTGGAGAAAGAACTTGTTGTATTTGAAGCAAAGAGACTAGGCAACTTTACTCTGGAGTATGTCGCTCTGGAAGAGTTTACTGTGCCAACCTTTTCTTTCATGTAATTCCTGTTCATTTCATGCTGGTGTTTCTCTTGGCGCTTCTCGCATTCCTTGATTTGTTTCTCCACATTCCTCTGGGCCTGTGCTTTGAGTTTGGAGACTTTCTTTGGATTCAGGATGTTCTGCTCTGTGGCTGCTTTGTCCAGGATTTGGACGCATTCATTGCGGTCTCTGCTGGCAGCTGCCTCCAGGGGGGTGCGGAGGTCATTGTCCAGAGCAAAGATATTGGCACCAAAGTTGATCAAAAAGGAGACACAAGAGATGTGACCATTGCAAGCAGCGTGGTGGAGAGGTGTGTTCCCCCAGATGTCACATTTGTCCGGATCGCCTCTGAGAAAGAAAACAGCAGACAGTGAGCTGGATGTGTCCAAGCATAGCACTGCAGGGGGATTGAACAGATATTAAGCATTTAACTCTGCTTTGCTATGAGTATTATAGCCCAATGAAAATGTGCCCGCTTAGCTCCATCGTCTAGAATCCCACTGTACCTACTTAGCAAGCACTGAGTTTAGCTGCGTGTGTGGCATAAGCTCCAATTCCTGCCTGCCTGTGAATTACGCAAGCTCACTAAGGCTGAGCATGAATGTGTGTGCAACTCCCTATAACAGAGCCAGGGTATTTCCTCTGTGTTATCCCAGGCTACTGGCAGGGCTTGCTTTGCTCCCTGCTGATCTCACCTGCCTCACCTACAATAGGGCAGCAAATGCCTGTGTGCAGGCAAGCGGCAGCAGCTCTGACTGCTTTGTTGCTGATAGCTCAAAATGGGTTCAGGCTTCGACTTACACTTGCTGGAATTAATGACAAAACTGTTTCAGTAGCTTTTGTGTGGAATATTTTAAAGAGTTTTTGGTGACACTTCCCTTTTGCATATCAAATAGAGGAGCAATATTAGGAGGATTATTCAGTAGCCACAGTGATACATATGTAATGAGCCCATGGAGTAACTTTATTGGTAGGTAAGAGGTAAATGATTAGGAATAGAGCCCTGATTACACATCTGTGTCCATTGCTATTGGATTAAGCTCAGATAGGCACTGTTGTTTTTCTTCAACTCTTATTCTCCTTAAGCTGCTTTTTGCTCATGGGGTTTGAAAGGCAGAAGCTCATTTGAAAATAAAATACCACATCTTTGCAATTAAATTTAAAGCCAGTGAGAAATGTTGCTTTATTTTCAACTCTGCACTGACTTCACACTGAACTGCTGCCTGCAGACAAAAATTAGCTTGAATCTTTTGATAGGTATTTGACATAATCAACATTAGCAACGTTCAGAACAAAGCTTGAGTCGTCTTGTGACTGATGGTCAAGGCAGCCACAGCAGCCCAAAACTGTGAATAACTTCAGAGACAGGGATCAATTTATAAGGAGAATTTCTACTTTTGGGAGCTCAAAGATTACAAAGTCTTGGAGATTTGTTCCACGGCAGATGAACCATGGGTGAAATTGTACATCCTATTGCATCTCCTTCAGGTGCTGATCTCTGCCTCTGAGTGTCTCTGAAGAAAAGCACTAACATACTTGTCAAGGGCCAAATCTGGAAACATCGTTCAGCCTGAAATGGCAAAAGAGGTCAGGCATCCCTGCAGAGCTGAGACAGAGCTGCCCACATCAAGAAACAACAGGAAGCCTGAGCATTTCTATAGGGAGGTGGCAGCTGAGGATCAAAGTTTCTCCACTTAGACATGTGGGAACCATGTGTTCATGGTTCTGCTTCTGTAGCTCTGCCTGGCTGTGGCCAAGCTTGCCAGATTCCTTAATTCCACATTAGCAAACAGGCTGTGTTATCCTGAGCTTTGGGAGTGCTGGACCACCCCTTCTTCCTTAGATCTCTCCATAGCTGTTTGTGGTCTCTCTTCCCCATGGAGGCTGCCAGCCTTTGAGTCTCAGACAATTGTCAAACTAGAGTATCTGTTCCCTCCTCAGTGGGACTTTGGATAAGGTTTACTTTGGGTTCTCATATTTTCCCTGCTTTCCCAAGAAAGAGGCTTATGCAAAAGAAAGAAGATCTGCTACTTGGTCTTGCCTTTATTAATCTACCTGCAAAGCAAGCAGAGAAAATGTCTCTTGATGCCAGGGAAGATAAACTATTTCAAGATTAAAGGGATTATTGTTAATATTGCTAAATCATCCAAGGGCTGAATATGTTGCAAGCTTCAGAGTCCTAAAATCTGCAACCACTCTAAAGAAAACCATCCTGTACCTCAGTGCCTTTGTCAGGAAACCTCCTCAAAGATAGGATGGATTTGGTAAAAGAACTAAAATACTTTCTCACAAGAAAACATTGGCTGCAGAACAGGCTGAACATCTTCCAAATTTCAGGTTCTCAGGAAAACCAGTGGGGGTGCAGCCACACCTCTGACATGCACAGTGTGCTGATTGTGTCAGGAAATCTTGGGGTAAAAGAGAGGTGCATGTGTGTTTGAAGATTTTGAGAGCAACACTGTCCCAAGCTGTCGTGTAGCAAAGAAAAGAGCTAAAAATACATTAATAACAGTGACATAGAAATTCTGTTCTTTGCATCGTTTGCTGTGACTTCTGTCAGCTCATGTGGGAGAAGACATATTTTTCACTCCAATTTTGAAAGTGAAAATAACTTTGTTAATTGTTCCTTAGCTGTCTGTCTGTGAGGTGTTCAGGGACAAAGCTTTATCGACTCGAGGTATCTCTGTGATGCTGCCTTAATTATGAGTTAAAAAAATGTCAATCTATTTTTGCTTCTCCCGAGGACAAAGCAATAACCATTCAGTCCAAAGGTCTTTTTTATTGTGTTATTGCAGCCACACCTGAGCTCAATGAGCTATAAAGAAAATCTATGAAAAAAAAGTTTTATTCCACATTTTTGATTCTTATTTTTAATAAAACCAAGATACATCTGAATAGTTATTCAGATTTTCCATCCATTCTTCTTTAAACTATTCAGATTGAAAATACAGGCCGATTTAATCTTCAGCTCAGTGAAGTAACACTTTATTAACTGTCTCTCTACACAAGAGCAGATTTTCTTTCATTGGGTCTTATCACAGAATCACAGCTTAAAATGTAGGCTCCAAGCAAGACAGTATGGAGGGGTGGGAGGTAATTACCTTTTCAATAATGCATTTTAAGTGTGCAGTACATTTAAATGATACCAAATAGAAATATTACTATTACAAAATAAACCTCTAGAAACCTTCCTTTCCTTTCTTCTTTTTTCTTTTTTTTGTTTTGTTTTACAGAGATCCTACCTCAGCTTCTGAAACAGTATTGTCATTTTTAGCATTGTGGTAGTTGCTAATACTGTAAAAAGCAGAGAAATAATAATTTTTGATGTTACTGTCTCAAAACTGTCAGTTGTGACTGGCCTCTGGAAAGCATTAAAACTTCACAGGGGTCTACCAACTGCTCTTTGGAAGCAAATGGGAGAGATTTTTTTCCTACAAATGTCTCAAACAGTGCATTTCTCCATGGAGCCCATTTCAAAAATACATTATCATCAAAAGTTGTTGGTCAACGTCTCCTCCATTACATGAAAGCAAGGTCCCAGGGCTCTGCTCCTACCAACCACTCCCTGAAGGCTCCGTGTACGAGGTAGTCATGCTGATGCCGACGCGGCTTCACCGACTGCATGCACAGACCTGCTTGCAGGTTCTGGAGCTAAAGCATTGTGAATTAGGGGAAACAGTTCTTGGCAATGTATTGAAGGGAATTACTGCCATTTTCAGCCTTTAGGTCTGAGGTGGTCAGGCATTAGAAACATGACACACATTATACTTTTGAGCCACAGGCTTTAAGCAGTGGAGACTGATTGACTTACCCCCTCCGGCATATGACTTCCAGAGCTTCTAGATATCCATGGTATGCTGCCAGAATGGTGGGTGTCATCCCATCCTCATCTGAAGTATTGAGGTCTTTCCTAGTTGCTTCTTTCAAGAGGTCCAAATTGCCATCGGCTGCTGCTTTATGATACCTGCTTGACATTTTCAGTATCTTCTGGTTTCCTAAAGCAGCTCTGAACTATATCCAGGGTGTACAGTCACCCTTCCATTACAGGGATGGTTCATTAATGATTACTAGTTGAGATGTCCCTGTGAGGATGGAAATGAGGAGGCAAAGTTCATCTCAGCAGACAACTTAGCTGCAGCTCTGCATAGGTAATAAGGTGGCAGTGTGGTGAATACTTTCATTTTCTGGAAAGTGACTGCTTTTTACCATTTGTCACATATTTGACTACTTAAACTTAGAGGGAATTCATTCATCTTCTCTGTGCCTTTGCCTAACTGTTCTGAGAAAACTTCAAAAGGACCTTGAACTTCAAACAACCTTCAAAAGTCATGAATGTTAGTACCAGCAGGTTACACCCTAAGTAATAAAGTATCCCTGAGTTTTGATAGGATGAAATGCATGAGCAGTTCCCTTTTTTGGTGAAGTCCTTTGTAACCTATCATTTACCGGCTTGCTGCATTTGAAAACAAGCCTTATCCCTGCCAAACTGGGCACATCCATGAGGCTGTTTTGGGTACACAGATTGGTGTGTGGATGGAAAGAGACTTATTGGGACTGGGGTGGTGTTGGGATAAAATCACCAGCAGGTCTGCAAGTTACAGCACACAAGACCACAGCATAGAGTGTGATCCTTTTAACCACAAGTTGAATTTCACGAGAGAATCTTAAGGCATTTGGCAAATATACATTCATCTAACAGGTATTGTAATCTCTAGTTTAGATAGAAAAAAATGTGCAGGATTTCCTCAGGACAGCACTGGGAATTCAAGAAGCGGGAACCTGATGGACCTCCATCAACTGCCCCTGCCTAGGCTCTATGGTTCTTGCCTGGGAAGGTATGGGTCCAGGTCTTATCTCATGTAACCACTACTTGCTTTAGAAATCTTATCCCCTGATTCAGCGGCAGTAAGGGCTACCTCCATGAGTAGAAGCTTATAGAATTAGACTGTAATTCTGATCCTTAGGTTCAAAAGAATTTCTAATAGAAAACCGTGTAAAAGGTCAGTTTTAAAAGAGTAGCTGAGAAATCAAGAAGAGAGTACGTGCTGCTTAATAAAATGCTGCAGGCTATCTCGTATTCTGGTCGCATTCACAACAGCTGCCAGATGAACATTACTTTTTGTCAGGCTGTTTTCTGTGACTAACTGAATTAACCTGTATCTTGAAGACGCTGCCCCAGCAATTAGCAGTGAGGTTTTGTCCCTTATGCCCGTTTACAGAAGCAGTAACAATTGCAAACTAACTCATTGCCCAGAGCTGTTGCAATTACTGAATGGACTGCCACCTCATTTACTTCACATAATGCTACCCAAGAAATACACCAGAGACCTTTCCAAAAGGGCTTTCTTCCTTAATTATTTTCTCAGACAGGGACTGAAGAACTCTTCAGGAAAAAAAATTGCACCAACATTTTTCTTCCGTGAGGACAAGGAGTGTCAGTTAGATGCTGTAAAGGTTTGACTCTTTGAACAAATAAGGCTAGGTAGGAGTAAACCAAAGCCCAGGATTTCCTCCATGTTATCCACAGACACAGCCAACTCTAGTGCTACCCTGCCACCTCAGGGCGGTGAGGAAGGGCTGTGTTTCACCCAGGTCACCTCCTTTGCTGCGTTAGAAGACAGTTTTACCCTCAGCCCTTTTCCAAGTTCCTTGCACTGCTCTTAAGACTTTTCTAATAAACATGCAGTTATTTATTCATTTTTTTATTTAACCAGGCTCAGCACCAAGTTAAATCTACAGATACTAGAAAAAACTAGCTGTTTTAGAACACAGACAGCTAATACATGTATATGTTTACTACGATTAGCTCTTTCTTGATGCCATCAAATTTTATTTCATTTACTGGGCAGTGTAAGCTTTTTTACTCTCAAGAGTGTAAAATGATCCCCAAGGTATGTACTGCGTATACCACTAGTGCCTAGTGGAAGAGAGGAAGGAGACAGTAAATTTCTCATGTTTCATATTGTTAGCTACAGCCGTGAAAGTGATCTGGTGGCAAAAGAGACCTTGTCATTTTCAGAATTACTGATTTCTACTGCAGAAGTACTTTCATTAGCTTTTCTGTTCATGAATTCAGCACACACAATGTTGATCACATAAATCTCTGTAAATACTGATTTTGAAAGAATCTCTATGATGCTAAGTGGGAGGCTGCTGTTCCAAGTTTTAACTAGAGGTAGAGCAAAACCCACACCAATTGGAGAGCATGAGACTTTGCAAGCTTTATTATTATTTATGTCTCAAAAGCAGCCATCACAAAAAAGAAAGAAGAAAGAAAATGCCAAACAAAATCTCCATCTGTTTCTGAACTCCTAGGATTTGTTCATGTTTGGCCCATCCAAAAAAACCTCAAAATGCCATAAGTGATTCGACGTCAAATGAACTAAATTTCTGAGACTGAATGGCGATTTTTCTTTTGAGGTGAAAGCTTAAAATTGTGAACTATTTAAATTGCCTGAGTAGTTAGAATGGAGCTTTTCTTTTGGGGTTTGAAAAGAACTTCAGGACCATTCCACTTCCAATTGAAATATCTTACCAGGCTCAGGAGATATTGTGTTGTGATGGTATGTGTTGTTGTAAGCTAATGAATTCTTCAGCTGCCAACTTTGATTTGTTATTGGATTTTCTTATGTATATCCTTATTTCCCTAATTTTTTTGAAAACTAGCTTAAATAAAATATTACCACTTAAACTATTTAGATTGAAAGACTACAGCATCATTAGTTTGGTTGTTCTAGATAGCTCAGAGCCTGTTCTGAACAGTGATGTTGTGCCATCTGTTTTGCATGAGGTATTATCCAGCACAGCATTTCCTCATTACAATTTTTATAAGCACCAAATGTGGTATGGTGAAGGCCATAGGAGATGAGGCAAGTAAGTCTCTGCTTGCCTAATGAGATGCCTGGAACTAATGGGCTTAGAGAAGAATGAAGTTAGTCACACAGGGTAATTGTGGCTACAATTCAGAGATGAGGACAACATTTTAACAACAATAAGAGCTTATTTCTTCACTCCTTAGAGAGGCAAAACTGCTGTGCCTGAGGGCACTGTTGCTGGATGTCCTGTGAACAGTCCCATTCCCACAGTGGAGTTGAGTATGACCCGTCCTGGTGCTGCCCCAAACCCATCCTGACATGCTCCTTGTTCAGGTTTATCTGGGCCCAAGTCAGGGGTCAAGGTTAGCCCTTGCAGTCTGCCTCACACATTGTTTCAGGAACATGGCTTTAATCAATAGGGAAAGATACTAAAACTGAAAGTCAATAGAGCCAGCTCTATCAAAGCCTTGCCTCTTCTCACCTGCACATCTCAATGCCTCATCGTTTTATGTCCTCGGGGACATAAAAGCAAACTGGGGGGCTTCTGTAAGACTAGAAGGAGTGACATTTCCTGTTTTATCATAGTAACATTTACAATGAGTGTTTTGGGACTGCTCAAAAATAGAAGTCCTGACCCGGCCTTGGGCGCTTTGCATTGCTAAAGCCTTTTACTTGGTTTCCGTTTTCCTTTTTCTCCTGATACTGCCTGCAGTGCTGTACAAACAGCCCCAAGGAGAGCCATATTGAGCTCACTGGTGTCACAAATGCTGTCCTACTGCCAGTGTGTGAGGGACAGGGACTGACAAAGCCTATATGAAAGTGAATCCTTGCTGAGGTGACCAGTGCTTTTTGGAGACAGTATGTAACACCTCTATGCTTCAGCACTGCTCTGGGACAATGCCTTTTCTCCAGACATTAGAAAATCAAACAAGTAACAGAGAAAAGCAGAGAACTGGAAGAGAAGACCTCGGAGGTTTTGCTGCAGAAGGATTTAAAAGGCAAGCCATGGAGATAGTTGTGTGTTTCAGGGCATGAATGGCCTGTTCAGGGGTAACTGAGGCCATAGTTGTTACATATGCTACAACTCAGGCCATATTGTTATGGGATGTTGTTACACAGTTACTGTTGCAGGTTAAACAATTTGAGGAGGGAATGGCCACGCTTTCCCTGCAGCTTAACCCGCGAATTCAGATGTGTTCAGTGAAGCGACAACTGGTTACTATAGCACATCCTGATGAATTACATCTGATGAACTTGCGTACTCAAAGATTGGCATTAGGAGATGCTAAAGCACCAGAGGGCTAACCCAATTGAAGTGACTGTCACAACAGTGTTGTTTTAACTGTTCAATGTTGTCTGGCCCAACATCACTTCTCACCTACACAAGCCACAACCTGTTATGAGGCATTTGGGAGTTGGTAAAACACCAAGTTAACTCTAACAGGTGAGGACAGGCTGTTCTTCTGCACAGGGACTATGCATTGCTGCTGCTTTGGCCTCCACAGATGTCCCCTCTGCTAGCAGCATCGCTCTGGTGTGATGCAAGACGGAGATTCTACCAACTCACACTGATCCGAAGCACCCTGGGACTTACAGCTTTCCCATTGGCTTACTGAAGCTGGGAATCAGGGGCACAGAAATTGCGAGTAAATTTAACTTTACATTGGATTTGATTGCCTGAAAGTACCTAATTTGTGGAATTTGTTAAAGGATGTATAAGCAAAACACTTTTTCCCTCTACTGTGTTAGTTAATCCTAAGCTAAATAATAAGATACATGATACAACAAGCGTGTGTACGGCTTTGTTCCATTAATTTTCTGCATAATCATTGGTTTTGAAAAAAAAATGAATCTTATTATAAAAAAAAAGAGAAGAAAGGTATATGATGAATGTTTGTAAATTCAGGAGTCTCTGAGATGTTAATTACTTGCCAAAGGTTATCCGCCTGCTAATCCTCTTGATGACAAAACCAGGAGGGTGATTTCTTTTTCTGTTTAGTCTAGTGTGGTTATGGATCCAAGCTAGTGCTGCTTCTTGCTGTCAGTGGCATTGTGTACACTTGGTATCCCCACGTGCATACTGGCTTTAACTCTGCCTTTGCCATGTTCTCAAGAGGATGAAAGTGAAAGAGATACTCCTAAGGAATGTGAATTTTTTCGTTACTTACACTAGCCGTCTGCACTGCCTGTACGGATCATACTGCTTTGCCACACAGTGCACTGGTGGCCGTCACACACTTTGCAGCTGCTTCCACCCATGCTGTCCCACTTCCCAGCACTCTGGTATTTACGGGCAGGAGACAGCTCTTTCTCACCGGCTGTAAGAGAATTGGAGCTACTGCCACTTGGGCTGGAAACTCTAAAATCTGCTCTAGGCAGAGGTCTGTAACAAAATATAAATGAATATATTTTACATGAACGCATGCTACATTAACACAAAATTTCCCATTCCCTGAAGCCAAACTTAACATCCCATTCCTAAATTACCATCCACACTATTCATTTCAGTCTCTTCCATGATCTGTCTTTTTTGCTTCATCACATACGAAGAATTCAACTGCTTTAAAAAATATGAATCTCTGGGTTTTCACAAATCTGTTTGAAACCAGAAGCATTGGGGAAGCTGAAAAGTAGCGTAAATCTGAGACGTTTTTATTTTCAGGTCTTTTCCCCACAACTCTGAGCAATGACAGTGGAGCCAAAGCCTCCGGAGATCTTCCAGACTAAAGACCTGAAACTTGCCACTTGTGTTTTCTTCCTAATTATACCTGTATCAGCATTGCAGATTAGCTCATACAGGGGAAAAGAAATACTCTCATTTACAGTCTAATCTACCACTGGAATTGTTTCAAATTATCAGAAAAAGTGGCCCAGAAATGTTCTTTTTAAGAAATAACTGCCAAAAAATAAAAGGTACATTTTTCTGTGCAACACCTGGCAAGGAAATAAAGAGAATAAAGAATACACAATCAGAGTAAGAAAAAAATGCCTTGAAAACAGAAGGAAACAAGAATCCATGCCAAAGACTTAATATCACCTCAAAGTCTCCTACAAGCCCACCTCTTCATAGTACAGAGACCACATGTCTAAGAGAAGCAGGTGTTAGCTCTCAGTGCCTTGGGCAGCAGAAAGGCAGCACCTGTGTGAAGCTTGAACCAGGCCCTATATAATCTTCTCTGGGCAGCCAGAGAGTAAGCCTGTGGTCTCAGTGAGAAGATGGGGTTGTTTATGGAGCAGCAGTGCTTGACTGCTTCAAGGATGTGGTGAGTTGGATATGGTCAGGAGCTGGGTCATTTTTCTGCTGCTGTCTCATTTGGTCCTCTTTTTGCTTGCAGGTTGCTGTTTCTGTTTGGATTTTTGCTGCCCCTAGCCCTTTGTGCTGATGGTCTGGAGGATCAGGATCTCTTGGGTAAAGAGGCTTCTCCAGGCTGGTAGTGCTGTGGATGTGGGCTTTGGGTTTGCTTGGAGCTGCTTCCCCTCTTCTGTAGTGTGGAATGGGGCTCTCAAGTGGGCTAGTTTGCTGGAGGGCTTGCAGCATGTATGTTTCCAGAAGGGGTGGTGGAGCTGATGGTAGCTTTCCCTCTGCAGAAAGTGTGACCTGTCACAAGGATAGAATGGATGTTGAGTTTTCCAGAGAGCTAGGCAACTACTCCTGGCATGTGTACGTTGTTGGTATGTATTGCTACTGCCCTGACCCTTTCTGCTCTGGCCTGCAAGTAGGTTCCTGCCTGCAGGGCTGAGCTTTCATGTTCTCCCTAGATGTGAGTGATGAGGAGATGGTGTACTGTGACAATGCTGTGGACCATGAGAGACTCCTGCTTAGTGTCCTGTTTGTCAACTGCACTAGCCTGGAGGTAAAGGGGCTCTTCATTCTGGAAAGCTGCTGTGATGGAGTGTGGGGCCTTTATCCTGGCAAGGCCTAGGTTTAATATTTTGCAGTTTAAGAGCAGAAATACTTCTGATAATACTGTTCTACAAGAGCAGTTCATGCCACGCGTCTAGGAAAAAAATATTATGGTGATATTCATTCTTTCACCTGTGGATTAAACACCTTTAGGCCCTGCCGTGAATGTTATGTGATCCTTTAAACTAGATCAGTTTCTTTATGGGAGTTCTAGGCAGGTGGACTAGGTTCAAGAGTTTCAGAACACCTGTCTATATCCACACAACAATTAACATCACATGCTGCTCATAACTGTTGAGGTAGAGTAGTAAGAAGGAGGCAAACCCAAATGGGCCTTGGGAGCAGAGGCTTTACTGGCATCTGTTGCTTTTAGGCATTTGAAATGCCATGAGACTCTGGGTTTTGGTATTTATTTACTTCCTTCTGGAATAGCTGACTTAGCTACTATGCCCTGCTCATCCTTGGAGCATTGTTCTTGACTCCTGCAATTCTGTCTTTTGCTCCTCAACCTAACTTTGTGACCCTATGCTTTCCCCGAGAGCTTTTAAAATAAGAATTCATTTTTTTCTTGCACTAGTATAAATGCCCTAAAGCAACTCTGAAGTTAAAGTTTTCTGTCAATGGCTTTTAGTTGTCCTTATGCTGTCATGAGTGTTACTACCATTTTTTTAATTAATGTTTCTTGTCTATAGTATGGTCAGTACCAGCTAAGATTGAGGCTGATGGTGAATGACACAATGGGAGAGGAGAAGAATGTAACCTACAGCTCTCACTGCGGTAGTACTCGTGCAGATGAAATTATTACTCCTTTCTTTGCTGGTACAACAAATTGTACAAAGGACTTCATGGCAGTAAGTAGAGGAACTGGAGTGCTATAGATACAACTTAGAGGTTTGCAAGGCAGGATGTCAGTCTTCTGGAACTGAATGGCTGGGGTCTGGGGAAAGCTCCAGCTAGCTTCAGGGAGGTCTGTTGGCTGCATGTCCAGCTTGGCATGGCCACTAGATCTTTGAAGAGCATTAATGATGCACATGGTCTAGCTCCAGCTCTACTGCAGGGGAAACTGGGATGCTGGTGCCAGCTGTCTCCTTTGAAAGCTGTAGAGGAGATTTTTCCTGAAGTTGTAGGGTTGTGATCACAGAGTGTTCCAGTGGTCTAACTCTTGTGCTATTTTTACAGGTTACTTTCCCAAGACTCATTCCAGAGCTCAGTGATGAGCGTACGGTATGTGCCTCCCATAGTGCAGAGGGGAGGTGTGGGAGTGCCTGGGGTTTGGACCTAAACTGAGCCTGCTATCTCCAAGCAGGAGTAGTTACCTCTCTGGGGTACTTTCTTCTTGTTGAGAAGCCTAATTCTATGCTGTCAGTATAACAAACTTGAATGTAAAACCTGCAAGGGCAGAGCCCTGCCTTGTGAAGAGCTCTGTAATGCCCTGGTGCTTCTGTGCCTTCCCTTCCTAAGTAAGGATCTCCTGCTTTACAGATTCTCACAACGCCAGTGAACTGGAATCTATCAATTGATGATGGAATCACAATACATCAGCTGAGCCTTGGGCAAGCCATGCAGGAGGGCTATAACTTTCTAACTGATGGCCACAGCCTCATCTTTCAGGTGGCCTTTACTGCCACAGGAGTTGTCTCCTACAAGGTATGTGAATAAAGAATTGGCATGGAGGGGACAGTGCTGCTTTAACAAAGACTTGGTATCTCCCTTCTCTAGACTTTGCAGAGCTGATGCAGTGCTGTAGACCCAGCATGCAGCTGGTGTGTGTGAAGCTGTTTGACTTCGTATAGCTGTCATTGAGCAGCCCTACCTTCTAAAGAGGGAATTGGAGTGTGCACTGCAGATATCAGCACAGCTGATGGGCATCCGTATAGGTGGAATTTTAGCCATAGCTTGTCCTGTGAACATTGCCATTTTCATGAGCAGATCCCTTTTTAAAGTGTGTTGAGAAGGAAAAGGTGGAAAGGAACTATTGTTGTAAGCATGAATAGCAGCAGTCCTGAACAAGATAAAGTGTATGACTTTGGGGGGTTGGTCATACGATGAATCATGAGCTGAATGCTCTGTAATAGAGCTTTATCTTCTTTACCAGGATGATAATAAGGTGCTCTACACTGTGGCACTCAAACTCGTGTATGGCCCTCCTGAACGCAGACTGACTATGGAGTCAAGAATGCTGTGTGCACCAGGTAATGCACAAAGAAGGAACCTGGACTGCTTCTGCCTTAAGGAAATCTGTGTATTTAACAAAGGTGTTACTGTAGGTCCAGCAACCTGTAATGCAACGCACATGACTGTTGCCATCCCAGCCTTCCCAGGGACCCTTATGGCTTTGAGTGTAGAGGATAAGACCATTCCCATGGACAAGCTTCGGGAAAATGGGATTGTTCTGGACACAAAGAAGAGGATCAAGCTGCATATTAACAAGGGAGTCTTGAAGTCCAGGGTGAGTCCTGATCCTCAAGTTACAGGGATTGGTGTGATCACAACTCTGGTGCTTCATGAGAGCTAGAGTTAGGGTAGATTTTTAGCCTTGGCTAAGTGCCTGTCAAGTCAGCTATGTGCCTTAGGTGGGCTGAGAGCAGTTGTGATTAAGAGGAGTATAAACTGACTGCCTACTTTATAGTAGGTAGGCAGCATTCAAGGGTAACTTGGGTTTTATGAAGCCTCTGGACAAAACCAGCTGGAGGTGAGAATATTCTTCATGGAGTTTGTTTGTATTTGGCATGCCTGAAGCAATGCAAATTAAACTGGCTGAGTTTGAAGAGTACCATAGCCTCAGGGCAAATGGAACATGCTCTAGTATGTGCATGTGTTAAAATGAATTCTTGTAGTTATGCTCCAGAAGAGCAACTCTTGTCTTTCAGCTACATGGGGAGAGCTGTTCAGGACTTCAGTCCTACATGTCAGCTCTGAAGCTGACTTTTCACTACCATGGGGAGACTGTGACAATGGTGATGCATCCAGAGTGCCCCTGTGACCAGCACACACCAATAGGTAAGTGACTGACTTCTGCAATGTCTCACCTCAAGTGTTGCTCAGATTAATTCCTCAGTATGCTTGTTCTTGAACCTGTCCTTCGCAGGACAGTATCTCTAGCCAGAACACAACAGCTCTTGGCGGACTGAGCTGTCATTGACTGGTGTGACACCTTGTGAACCTCTGTTACAGCTGCTGTATGCACCCAGGATGGGTACATGGATTTTGAAGTCCTTGCTGACAGTACTACACCCCTGCTAAACTTGGATACACTTAGGCTTAGAGATCCTGCATGCCACCCAGCTTTCAAGTCAGCTTTGAATGACAGGGTTTGGTTTCATGTCCCACTGAATGGATGTGGGACCAGGTATTGGGTAAGTGTGTAGCTAAGATTGATGAGGTGAGCTGCAAGCACTATGAATGTCCTCACTAACACTATTATTCTGTACACTGTATATTATCTGCAGGTTGATGGTGAGAAGATAACTTACGAGAATGAGGTGAGGGCATTATGGGCAGACCATGTAGTGCACAGGATCTCAAGGGACAGTGAACTCAGGTGTGTCTGGAAACTTCTTTGGTGGATATGTAGCCCTGGATGTTCATTACATAGAACATAATACCTAGCTTGTCTTTCCTTGTTACAGGCTAACAGTCCTGTGCTCCTTCAGAAGTGGTGATGCCTCCCTCAGTATAAAGGTTGACAAGCTTCCTTCTCTGGCTTCTTCAGTGAACCAAGGTCCCCTCTCCTTAGTTCTTCTAAGCTATCCAGGTAAGCTGACTCTGGGCTCAGGTGGCTGGGAAGCAACTAGAGCTTGTGAGGGGGAGGGTGTAGGAGTGAACTCTTCTGGTGTATGGGCTTCTAATGTCCTGATGTGCTTTCTTCCCTCCCACCTGTGCTACTTGAGGCAGATGTCAAGCCTGTGACTCTAGGACAAACTGCAGCTGGTGGCCCAGCTGCTGTTGAATTGCTCCAGACCAGAGTTTCTTCAGGAATTTCTCTTTGCACACTCTTACCTAACAAGGTTTTGGTTCTTGTAGAGGACTCGTACAGGCAGCCATACCGTGATGATCAGTACCCAATAGTGAGGTACCTAAGGCAGCCCATCTTCCTGGAAGTTCAGGTCCTGAATCGCAATGATCCCAACCTCCATCTGGTATTGGATGACTGTTGGGCAACGGCTTCACAAGATCCCAGCTCACTTCCCCAGTGGAATATTGTTGTTGATGGGTGAGTGTCCTGCCAGAGAAATGGAAGTGTTTCTGGCAGTACTTGTGGGTGGGAGGATTCCCTCATTCTCCCATGCCCCTCTTTTAGGAACAGACTTTCAGGTGAAAGGGCTTCATTCAATGTGGTCTTCCAGGTACTACCCTGATAGGCTGGGTCTTGTAAGATGAAGCACCTCTATCCTGAACTATTTTGAACTTTGGCCTGCTGCTTAAAAAAAAAAAAATAGAAGCCTTCCTTACCCTGATTTTCTGTCGTATTTCTTCTCTTTCGGCAGGTGTGAGTATGACCTAGACAGCTACAAGACTGTGTTTCATCCTGTGGGGCACAGTGTCAGCTATGCGAACTATCGCCAAAGACTGGAAGTGAAGACTTTTGCCTTTGTCTCCAATGACAAAACCCTCCCTGGCTTAGTAAGTTATGCTATTCTCCTACTTGGAGCAGTAAGGAGAAGCAGTTACTGTCCTAAAATTAATGGACCTCTCGTTATCTGTCCTAGGTATATTTCCATTGCAGTGTTCTGATCTGTGACCGTTTTCAGCCAGACTCCCCTTTGTGCATAAGAAGATGCCCTAGATCGTCTAGAAGCAAGCGAGGTAGTATCCTAGCAGATGCTAGGTTGCATTGATCCAAGATAACTCACTGTATTATGGGCTTCACCTCTATCACATTGTTGTAGGGAGTGGGATGTCAGATGTGAACTCTGCAGTTGTGAGCTTACAGGGTCCTGTCCTCCTTGTGCCAGAACAATGGTCTGCCACCCAAGGTACTGAGCCAGTATGGCGTTAGTGTGTGTTGCTTATGTTGAGTGAAGGTCTACCTCCACAAGCTGTCTTTCTGCTTGCTTTGCAGGGAACACTCTCCTGAGCAAGGAGGCACTGGCTGGCATTACAATGGCTGCTGCTGGTATTCTCTCTCTGGTGTCCACAGTGCTACTATTTTTGGCTTTTCTTAAATGCCTAAAGAGAAGAGCATCCATGGTAAATGTGGTATGTTAGTGTATTTTTTACAAATAAACTCAGTAGAAAGTGACTGCAAAGGTCTTCTACATGAGTTGTGTAGCTATGGAGCTGTTGCTGCATAGTAGGCAAAGAACTAGACTGGACAAAGATGGATGTCTGTCTTGCTAAACACTGGCACTGCTCCCAATGTCTTTGGTCAGAGTGCTCTAGGAGAAACAAGAACTGAAGCCCTTTAAAGCCCAAACTTTTTAGGTAAGACTCACGTGACCATGGCAATTTCCCCTGTACTAGAGAGCTTTTTCAACCCTCGGTTCACACTGCAGGATGACTAATGGGACACTAATTAATCTTTTCGTATGGCAAGAAGCCAGTTCTCACAGTGAGATTCCAAGCTTTTCCTGCCTTTCCTAGGACTGTAGAAGAGGATGTAACTAAAAAAAACAAAGGGGTAGTGCTCCTTAACTTCAGTTAACTTGCAGTGTTTAGGCATAATACCTACATCATCTAGGATCTTCACAGCAGTAACCAAATGCTCAGTTTAAATCTACTACTAGCTTGGCTGGGGCTATATGGAAACAAACAATGTTTTGTGACACTTGCTGGGCCAGAATCAAAGCCCCACTGTGAATTGCACTTCATGCTGGTCACTAGATTACAAACTCTAGATGCAATCTTGGGTGAACATAAGGTTTTAATAGAGACAAATGGTATCTGCTTGATGAATGTTTTGTGGCACTTAAATACACTGAGCTGCATGTTCCAGGCAGTAGCCTCTCTCTAATGGCTAAAGATCAGCCTGGGCAGCAGTACTTAATGCTACATTGCTTTTTAAGGCAAGTTAGGCATAATTTCACTTGGTTCTGTCTTTCATAAATCACTATTGCAGGTGTGGGAGTGCCATGTCTAAGCTACTGCTTTAAACTTGCTGCTAGTGAATGTGGAAATGAATCAAATTGCTGTCAGAGACCAGCAAGTCTCTTGAAACCAGTAAAGGCCAAGAGAGCTGCCACACGAAGGAGTGATGCCAGTTTAAGTTTTCTGGGTTTTAAAACTGCACGTGCATGGTTCTGTTCTTCTTAGCTTAGGACTTACTTGGGAAGTGTGCTCTAGCTCTGTCACAGGCTGATGTGCTGTAGCCCTCAGTGGCTTGGAGACCTTTTTATTGTCTGAATCTCAATATCAGTTTTAATGTACAAAATGAACTTTAACATAAGGGAAACCTGAGGGTAATACTGAGGTGGTTACAGCTGACTCAGTTGGTAGAAATGGGGAGTATGTTGTGTTAGCTGTCCAGCATCAGGTACGTTGTTTACAACAATAGCAAAACCCTTTGAAGCAGCGATATTTTTATTCGATTTCATGCATCACCGATATAGGCAAAGAGAACTAAATGTGATGGAATAAGATGTTCTTAGAATATCTTTATGTACTCATATATATACCAGTTTTATGCTTTCAAATTCATTTCAGTGCTGTAGCTCTGTCCTAAGGAGCTGAAACTGCAACACAGCTTTTAAGATTGCTGGCTGGTCTTTGATTATCTTTGAGTCAAAGATATGACGTTTCTTGAGGCTGAATGAAGTTTAATGGTGGTATTTTAAGGTCCTTCCCAACTGTAAGCATTCTATGATTAAACCCTTGGCTGTTCAGCTGTGGTCTGGGGCTGCCTTTCTGTACCTCTAGATTAAAAGCCCTGTTTCCCTTTGCTCTGCCATAGGTGTGCTGCTGCTGAGTGCAGCTAACCTTCCCGCTGGCCATGCTTCCCTTGTGTTAGACTGTTGTAGCTACATCAGAGTTACCTTTTGGGCAGACAACGGCCCACCTGTAGCATGGGGGGCACAGGCACCTGGAGGTGAGGGACCTGTAATTAGTGACAACCCAAGGCTGACGTTCAGTATGGGTGGACTGGTTCAGGCTTTCAAGTCACCTCACTAACCAGCAGATGCTTGGTGTCTGCCTCTAATTGGGAGCTAAGCTCTCAAAAGAAGTTATCTCATGCTGCAAGTGTGTCATATAAGTGCTACCTTACCTTCTGATGCAGTAAACAGTAGTTGGTTTGCTCATCTCTACTTTAATAGGTCAGCTCCTCATGAGATGTTGCTGTTAAGTGCTACCTTACCTTCTGATGCAGTAAACAGTAGTTGGTTTGCTCATCTCTACTTTAATAGGTCAGCTCCTCATGAGATGTTGCTGTTAAGTGATGTATCTTGGAAGGTTTTCTTAATGTGTTATCTTTTTATTCTATTCCCTGTAGCCCAATTAGTGGCTTATTTTGGAGACTGCAGTAACTTATAAAGTCAAGAACATCTCTCTGAAGTAGAAAATTCCACTCTGACCAGAACAGATGCTGTGTTCTGCTGTCATTTAAACAGCTTGTAAATGAAGTATTGGTATTGTAACACAGTTTTCCTAACTGGCACAGTTAAAAGGAGCAAGAACAATCCATATATTGCCTTTCTTCCCTACAGAGAAAGGTGGTAGAATTTCTTGTGGGTTTTAGGGCAATAGAGAGGGAGCTTGTTCATGATTATTGGTAAGCAAATAAATAAATTTTAGGCTCAGAGTGCAGAGGTTAAAATTCGGGCTTCTTGAGTCCTCCAATAGTTTTTATTCTGCTAGATTATGCTGTGTTGCAGTAGGGGTCAGCTGGGGATGATTAGGTGCTTTGAGAAACAGTAGCTTAAAACCAAAGGCTTGAATAAAATGTTCATAAACAGGTTTGTTGCTCATTATTAACAAACTGTTCCTGGTTCTACTGCTCTTACCTCTCATCTTGGGTAAATATCTTGGGCTAATCATAGGTTGTAAATGGATGCTTCTTTATTGGATCTGTTTCAGGTTTGTTGCCTTTACTTTCCCCCTGTGGCGTTCCACTACTTGTTGGCATGGGAGGGGGTGTGTGTATAGATATGAAACAAAAAGTGATGGTATGCTAAAAAATACAGAATTTGAGCATGGTGTGAGCAGTATAGAATAAGCGGTGGACGCTGTCTGGGATTCAGCAGTAGCAGTTGTTCTTAGTATCCTGTGCAGTGCCATGTTTTCTTGATAACACATGGATGTTTTAGTTGTTGTTCAGTAATGCAGACTCTGATCAAGGAGTTTTCAGTCTCCCATCCTCAGCCAGTGAGGAGGGATGCTTGAAGCTCAGAGGAAGCAGAGACACAGGACACCTGATCCAAACTAGTCAGAGGGGTATTCCATACCACAGCATGTCATGCCCAGTATATAAACTCAGGGAGTTACTTGTAAGGCCCAGGCTGCTGGCCGGGTTGGGTTGGGTATCGGTCAGTGAGTGCTGAGCAGTTGTGTTGAACATCGCTTTGTGTTCATTGGTTTGTTTTTTTCTTTTCCCCTTTCAATTTTATATTCCCTCCCTTTTCATTTCCCTTATGATCATTGGTGGCAGCAGTAGTATTGTACTGTACTTTAGTTACTGGACTGCTCTTATCTCAACCCATGGGATTTACATTCTTCCGGTTCTCCTTCTCAGAGTTGTTGTGCTTGGTCTCCTTGGTTGTTGCAGTTGGTCTCAAAGTTTCAGCATATTATACCTTGCTTGCAGCTAGCATTTGTTGTTTTAGTGTTTGTCAGGTGGGGGCCTGTATTAAGGTTATTCTTTTGCTGTAATTCAAGGTAATGACTTGTAATACAACAGTCATGAAACTGGTCTGGCTTGCATTCCCACTGTGGTTGCCACCCCTATATGTTAGGAGGGATAGAATGGGAATTTTTAACAAATATGCTTTTTTTCTTTATGTATTCTGGTTTTGGGGGGATTGTTTTGTTTTTTTTCCTTCCTCCTTGGGTCAACCTGTGAAGGAGACATTGTCTCACACTCCCCACTCTCCTACCAGGATGTTTACAGCAGCCTTTGGCAATTCTAAAGGGTTCTGGATGCATTTTGGATGGCCTTTGGATATCCTTGAAACCTGCCTGCTGCTTTTGCTGGGGATCAGTATGTTGCCATACATACAGTGTACACTTTATCCATGGCCATTTGACCCTGAGAATACCCTATTTTGTCTGATCTCGAAAGCTAAGGAGGGTCAGGCTTTGGTCTTGTGTAAGGTTAAACTAAGGACCACCAAGAGGTTTTCCCTGAGGCTGGACACTCATGAGTGGCAGGGAGTTTGGGACAGCGGGGAATTAACTGAAAAAGTGTGAAATCCAGAAAAACTAGTAAAACACCGACTTAAATGAAACATGCTGCTGTCATGGCAATACCAGAGAGGGACAAATCACGGCAATGTGCTGGGGCTTGGCCTATGCCTACAGACCTCTCTGGAAAAATGAAGTCTCTGGATTTGATGGCAAAGCAACAGACAATGCAGCTACTCCATCCCCAAGCACAGCAACCCCAACCCTAGTGACAGGCCCTGCAGCCACTCCGAACACAGTGATAGATAGTGCAGCTAACCCAAAGGACTAAGCTGTGCCACTATCAGCTTCCTTCGTAAACAAGGCAAAAAAGCAAGCAAGGGCCACAAAGAGCAACGTGTGCAGGGAAGAAAAATGAAGACACAACACACTACAGCAGGTGGTGTCTGAATGGGAGTTATTCATATGTTGTCATGGGCCCAGTAGCAGTCATTTTGCCTCCTTTGTAGTAGCTGGTGCAATGCTGTGTCTTGGACTTTCGGCCTGGAAACGGTGCTGATAACACCAGTGTTTATAGTTATGGTTTAGAATGTTTAGGCTGGCAAAAGACTTTGTGAGTTTTGTGCTTTACCAGGGAAGAGGGGAAGCTGGGAGGAAGCAGAGACAGGACACCTGACCCAAACTGACTAAAGAGGTATTCCATACCACAGTATGTCATGCCCAGGATGTGAGACTGGGGCAGGAACCTGGAAGAGTTCAGTTCATGGCTTGATCCTTGAGTGGTGAGCAGCTGTGTCCTCTTCCCTTGTATTTTCCCTGGTCATTGTTATTGGTGGTAGCAGCAGTGATTTGTGTTATACCTTAGTTACTGAACAGTTATTTCAACCTATGGGAGTTACATTCTTTTGGTTCTTCTCCCCATTTCCCCCCAGCTGAAGTGT
Organism: Forpus xanthops; assembly: GCA_032466535.1. Lineage (NCBI taxonomy): Eukaryota > Metazoa > Chordata > Aves > Psittaciformes > Psittacidae > Forpus > Forpus xanthops. The sequence goes on along the minus strand of JASSUY010000038.1, from coordinate 8,720 downwards.
AGGGGGAAGAAGGTGGGAGGAGTGAGTGGGCAGGCAGAGTAATTTACAGCTTAAACCATGACATATGTGAAGAGGAAGGAGAAGTAGCAGTAACTTCTCCATCCCAGGCATTGACTGAGTTGCAGAATAGGCAAAAAGCTTTCAGCCATCTTCCAGGTGAGCACATGGTCATCTGGTTGCTCTGATGCTGGGACAATGGGGCAGATGGTCATGAACTAAAATGTAGAGGAGTCAGGCAGCTGTGACCACTTGCTAGAGAAGGGGGAATTGATAAAGTGATTTTGAAAGAGAAATGAGCTCTCAGCATTTGGAGGAGGCTCTTGGCAGCTGTGAAGAAAAAGCTTCCCTAAAAGAATGATGTGTTGCTTAGCCAGGTGGGCCATGATGGAAACATCCAGTACCTGAGGGAATCAACAGTTTTCTCGCAGGGCAGATGCTAGGATTTCACTTGCAGATTCAGATGAAGTTGAATGTACATAATACATGTGGTGGAAACTTACATGGTGTGTGCCAGCATCATATGTCCACTTGTTGGCATCAATATCCCATCCCTTACCATGCACCAGCCTCTGGGAAAATCGAAGGGTACAATGGGCTGTTAACAACTACACTGAGGGCAATGGGTGGTGGGACTTTCACACATTGGG
>JASSUY010000036.1:4004-14484 GCA_032466535.1 Forpus xanthops | reverse complement strand
GCGGAGCCGGCCCCCAGAGGCCGCCGCCGGGAGGAGGGAGCGGCGGGCGCGGGACTTCGGCGGAGGAGCATGCACTGACTCGCTGCCTGGGCTCAGAGCCACCCCGGCCGCCGGGTGCGCGTTGCATGGTGTGGGGATACACGGTCTCGATAATAAATGATAGAGGATACAATGACTTTGCTGTCTCTGCTGGGTCGGATCATGCGTTACTTCTTGCTTAGACCGGAGACCCTGTTCTTGCTGTGCATCAGCCTGGCCCTGTGGAGTTATTTCTTCCACACGGATGAGGTGAAAACCATTGTTAAGTCCAGCAGGGATGCGGTGAAGATGGTGAAGGGCAAGGTGGCCGAGATTATGCAGAATGACAGGCTCGGGGGGCTAGACGTGCTGGACTCAGAGTTCTCCAAGACCTGGGAGTTCAAGAGCCACAACGTGGCTGTCTACTCCATCCAAGGCCGGAGGGATCACATGGAGGACAGGTTCGAAGTAATCACTGACCTGGTGAACAAGACGCACCCCTCCATCTTCGGGATATTTGATGGGCACGGAGGAGAGGCAAGTGCTCAGCTGGAAAAAAGGCACAAAAAGCAAAAAGGGGGGTTGGGGGTGGGTGATTACAGGGCAAGGGATGAATCTCTTCTCACCTGCCAGGTTTGTGTGGTTATCTTGAGACACTTGGGGGGGGGGGGGGCTTTCCTTGCTTCTTGGGGGTGGGAAGGAGGGCACGAGTCTCTAAATAGGGATTGAGGATGCTCTGTTCCCTTTATCTCTCATTACTCTTCTACAGTCAGTACATTATAAATGTGTTTATGCCCTGCCTGCCCTTTACAGTAGTAAAGGTTTAATTGAAGTAAAAGCCGTTGGAGATGGCTCTTACGTGTGTGGAATAACGATGATGAGCACAAACTCCCTGGAGTCATCTTTTGTTACAGCGAACTGTGGTGTGATCTGATTTTGGCACGGGGCTGGTCTCCCCCTCCTGTCAGGAGCTGGGCTCATCAGCAGCGATTTGGAGAGAGTCCTCTTAAAGCCAGTGTGCGTAAAACGTGTCTTCACAGGAATTCACCCTCTAGTGAGGATTGGCAAGTCACTGAGAATGAGTATCATGTTTGGGAACTGCATGTAGATTTTAAGTCATTAAAGCTGTACTGTCATACTTGTTCCCTCCCTAGTGGAAAGCCAGGAAAACTGTCATTTTGAAACTTTCTGGTGTGTAACCTTAACTTTTTTAGAAAGGGCAATTTTATTTCAGGTTGTGCTGTGTAATTAGTGTTACAGCTTGATGGGATGCTTTATTACAGATTACAAATGCTGAAGTGATAGCTTCTTCTTTATTTAAGATTGTGGTGCTGCCACATAGCTTTTTGTATAGCACAAAGCACATGTTTCATAACAGTGGGAAAGGACAAAGAATTTGTCCTTGTGTGACAAATTAGCTCAAGCAACCATTATGCTGGGTATGAGAGAACCTTCCTGGTTTTGCTGGGGTGATGAAAGCTGGAGAGAAATGGTGAAGTTTTTCACAAAGTGCTCTTGCCGAGGAGGGTTAAGGCAGTGAGAAAGCTTGGGTGTTCCTCTAGCTGCTTTCACAGATCAAGGAGTCAAAGTCCTTCCTTGAAAAGCCTTGGCAGTGACCAGACACTAGTGGAGCACAGGGGTGTGGAGCTGCTGCCCCTCTAAACATGTAAGTGCTGCCTAAAAAATTCAGACCTGAGGCACATAATCAAGAAACTGCTCTTCTGCTGCCCACATGGTCATAAAATGAATCAATCCTGTGTCCTACTGATGTCTTGCAGCATACAGCATTTTGCCCCCTTTAAAATAATGAAAACACTTTGGACATGAAAACTGCCAGCTTCACAACAATTTCTGGTTGTGATTGAACCCTGTTTTCCTTTTTACATCCTATTTCAGTTGGGGTGCAGCTGTGGCAACTTGTACTGGCGTATTTGTGCCAGCTCACTATCCTTGGCCTTCGAGGAATGCAGGTAGAAATGTCTGTGTATTACAAACTGTTTTCACATCTTTTCCTGAAAGAATATTAGCTCTGATCAGTGTGTTTGGTGCTCTCTTGTTTTCTGGGGAGCTGAACAGGAGGTGCTTGTGCTCTGTCTTCTGCCTTCTTCCCCTTTGTTTAAACTGACAGTTTTCCTTGTCTGAACTGATTAGCCAAAACAAATTTGCAGGAATATCTGTGTCATGTTTTTAAACAATATTCTGAGATTGTTGCAGATAGGGGTATGATGCACACGCTTAGACTCTGGCATTGTGAAAGAGCAGTCTTATTTCTTTAATTAATTTGGTATCATGCATATATTTTGCCTTGTGCTTGATTGCAAACCCATTATAACACAGAGAACAGCTAAAACAAGAATGTGCCCTATATATATATTGTTTGCTTGTTTGTTTTGCTGTGGATCTTGGAATTACACTAATAGGGTATATTAATGATACTACTGAATCTTTGGAAAGCTCATTTGTCTCTTGTATTCTCATTCCTTAGAACTTGCTCTGATTGTTTCAGTGGCAAAGTATGAGGCTTTTCTTTAAGACATCTGTTATTTTGAAAGTTTTAGCAGATCTCTTTCCAAAAACCTCACTAAAGTTAATATTAAAAAAAAATGTATCTAGTACCTCTTATTTATCTTTCTAATGTAATTCTCATGTGTTCTTAATAGCCTTTACTTGTACAGAAATAAGGGCCTAATCACTGAGGACATAACTAGTCTCCAGCTTTAGATTTTATGTCAAACTGGGCAGAAAAGCATGGATGATGTGCTGTGCATACAGAGAAAAGAAAAATTAACATGGGTTTTAATCTAGACAGGTTTTTAGTTTTGAGTAGAAAAGAGGGGAGGGAGAAGAAAAATTAACACTCGTATTTAGTCCATAGTAGATAATACTGAATTTCAGGTCTCTATGTAAATTGGTTTTCTGTATGTCTGGGTTTTTTTTGGTTGTTTTTTTTTTTTAAAGATAAAGTGCTCTGTAGAGTGCTTTTACCTACATATGTAACAAATGTAACAAAGCCTTTGTGAAGATTAAATTTTCCATACGGGGTCCCATAAAATTTCTTTATGTGTATTTAAAGAACAAAGAACTGCTAATCTCTGGAGTTTCATGTGAAGTAGACTGTTCCATATGGGCAAGAATTGTTTTTCCAAGGAGACAATGCCACAAATGAAATGCTAGATTAATTCTTTCTAGCTAAATATAAGGGAGTGTGTCTCTATTAATTACTTCCTGCCATATCACATTGAAGTGGAAAAACTCAAAAAATATGAGTTACTCTGTAGTGCTAATTTATGAAGATTACTGAGTTTTGCTTAAATATTGCCAACATTTTACATGAATTCTACTTTCCTGTAGTGTCATTTCCCCTTCTGTTTTGCAATTTTAGCTTGAATAGGCTGGCAGCTATTTGCTTTAATTTTGTGGCTGGCTTGATGAGAAAGCAATAAGCAAAAATAAGTATTAATCCTCTGTGTTACAGCTAAGTATCTGGTGTGCCTCTGCAATTCCTTGCGAAAGACAATATTTCAGAGAGAAAACTCTATACATGATAGTGCAGCCTTCCTTTTATACAAAGTCTGTTTCTTGAAGACTGAATAATAATAATAATGCAGAACACGTAGAGGGCAAAGTCATAGAGTTGGAAAGAATTAAGGAAAGTTTCTAACTGTTGTCTCTCTGAATGAGTTTGGCCAAAGGAGTCTTACTCTCACTTAGGGTCAAAAGAGGAGAAGAAAGTATTAGACTGTACTCCCACCTCCTTCTTTATAAGGCTGAAAGATAAGCTTGAGTGCCTCTTTTTTCTTTCTTGTTTTCTATTTTTTTTTTTCTTTTTTTTCTTTTTTTTTTTCCTTTATTTAGAAATTTTGATGCTGTCTAGACTGGAAGAAGGAGGGGTGGCTAACTATGTAAATGATAAAATAACAAAAAGAACTTGAAAGCTGAGCAAAGGAAAGGATGGTTGCTTAATTAGAATGATTTGACTATTTTAATTAACATTTACTGAAGGGTTATTTTCTCAAATATTTAAGGGTTTAGCACTCTGTTTATCGAGATTTCATTGTTAGACAAGAACAAACCTACCATCAGCAGTTTTATGGTTATGGCTATGTTGCATGTCATTGTTTTTTCCTAACCCTGTGAGGTAAAGACTTTAAGAATAGTTATAGCAATAGTACCTTAAATGCTGCCTGCACTTGTTTGAGTCATAAACTGATGTGGATAACAATGGGGGGAAATTGCAGCTCAGTAACTGTCTCATAAAAAATGTCTTTTTATTTCTCTTAGCCTCCTTAAATAGGAACGCGGCAAGGCTTGTCCCTTATGATCTGCAGGCATGGATAGGAGCATTTTGAACTAGATAACTGTTTTTTAGAGTTGCTGATAATAGTGTTGCAGTATGTGAAGTACATACTTTTATTTTTCTTCTTAGCATAAGGAAAGATTGGGGAGCTTAAATGTAAGGAAAGGGAGGAATTTGCTGTATAGATGGTTAATATTTGTAACTGCAGACAGAATCGCATAATGCTTTGTGTGCCACAGGACCTTGAAATCAGTATCAGAAACTGTTGGCAGAAGTCCCTGGTAACTGATTAACTTACAAAGACAAAAATAAAAGGGAAAGGTCAGAAGATAATGGCGAGAGTCCTTGTCTGAGACTATGGAAACGTGAATGCTGAGGTAAGGCTTGGAGAAGAGGGCAGGGTGCCAGCTGTGCTTAAATGAGCTTGCTGTGCATTTAAAATACAGGTACTTGAAAGTGTGATTATTTCTTCCCTGATTCACTGGGGTGAACTTGCTGTCATATTCCAGCCCTATCGCAACAAACAAGTTGCTGGGAGGTTAGGTTGAGAAGAGACCTTCTGAAATACTGAAAAATGCGCATATGCATATTCTCCTCCTTCCTGAATATTGAATAACTAGTCCTCAGTGAAGGCAAAAATTAAATTTACCAGAGTGTGAGAGTTTGGGCAGGGCAGCTGTAAATCACACTGTCAGAGTAGGACATAGTGTCTATACACTTATGCTTGTACCAGTTAACGTGATTTTTAACCCTTCACAACCCTGAGTACCCCTGTGTGTTGGCTGTGTTATGATGATGAACATTTTTTCAGGCACTGATAAGGGGAACTTTTTTCCATTTAATTGGAGATGTTAACTGATGGTTGTAAGATAATGTTTGCCTTCTACCAAATACGTACTAATGAGCTAATACTTTTATTTTGGTGATCTTTGATTTTTTTTTCTTTTTTGTTAGTGACTGATCCTAATAGCAGAAGGGGTTCATGCTGTGATAAAAGAAGAGAAAGCTAACAGTTTTGTTGAGATTTTTTTCTAAATTCCTTTGGATCTGCTAATTCTAATTCAAAACCTGTTCTGCTGCTGCTGAACTGCTTAGGCAAACTTAGTGATGAAAATGTATCTAACATACTTTTGTGCAAAGGCCATTAAGGATTAATGGCTTGAGTTTTCATAAAACATAAGAATAAATCAGACAACAGCTTTGAGTTTTTATGGATGTTATAGTCTAGTTTCAAGGTGAAATCTTTGAGGCTTTGCAGTTTTTAAAAAGAAACTGCTAGGATGGTTTTCCTTTTACAGTATTTTCCTTCAGTTTCTAATCCAAAATACTCTATAAGTGCCTAAATGTTCAAATAAATATTTACATAGGTGAGGTCATGTCGATATGCAAGTATTCAATCTGCTAATAAATTCCACAAGTGGCCTAAAACGTAAACTAAAAAGATGTTTAGGAACATTTCTGTCATTTTGTTTAGTTTATCTGAGTTTTGATTCCTGGGTATCGTGTTACAGGGTTATGATCTTCATCGTACAAAACCATATTTATTTGATATTTAGGTCTGCACCACATGCTCATTTGTTGGGCAGAACTGACTTAAAATTGATTATAATGGTGTAAAAATATGTAATTGGAAGTAAGAACTCTTATCACTGCCATTAACAGTGGTATCATTTGGTGTAGGATTGAATCTTTTTCAATTTTTATGAAAATCAAAAAGTCAATTAATTTTAAATGCCATCTGCCAGCTTATCTTGGATCAGTGCTTCCATGTTTGGGCATGCAGGCAGCCAACGGATTGCCACTGTTTTAATTACATCAGTTTTGATTCTTAAGATGCTTTCAGATTATGAAAGTCGTTTAAGTTTCCATTAAGAACTTGAGTAACTCAGAGTACATAGGAAGTGTTTGTGTGCATGCTCTTGCTGCGTGATCAATGCTCAGCAACTTATCCATAGCTGTAGATGGAGAGGATATTTCACAGCTACCAAATAGGAATGTTCAGCATTAACAGCAGTTGTTAAGAGTGCCCGACACTTTTTAACTTGATACCTTGTGGTAGCACTGCTGGGGCCATGTCCTCAGATACATAAGCAATCACTTATGTAGCTAGGAGAGATCAGATGGATCAAGACTTAGAAATGAGCAGCATCTTAAACTCCCAAAAAATGTGCTGTTTACGTTACTGGCGCTGCTTACCACACAAAATAAGCAGTGGTGAAGATTTGTTAGCTAGTCCTGCTTAACCTAGTGTCCAGCCTGGACAATAATATGCACATTAAATATGTTTTTGGGCAGTGGAGTTTAGTCAACTCTGCTCTGCAGGTTAGGAACTTGGGCATTTTTTTTTTTGTTTAACAGTGTGAAAAAAAGAACATTTGGATTCTTCTGTCATGTGGGATTAGTTAAAATAGCAGATTGCTCTAGCTCTGTCTTGAGTGTTATGCTTTCAGTAGCTCCTTTGGACCAGAGCAGTGTTTCTCCTTCTCCCAGTTGTTAGAGGTCCAAATATTTATAGTGTAAATTGTTCCCTAAAGTTCAGTTCTGACTTCTGGCAATGTGACTTTTAAAACCATCTCCTGGCATCTGGAGACTTTGTTTTGTGGTGGCTGCATGCTAGTTGTGGGGTTCCCATGCACTAGATCTGGCACTTCTAAATTTCCCCTTGCTCTGAGGACTCTTCAGCCCTGTCGTGTTTCACCTGTCCTGTCTAACACACTTCCTCAGCACAGTTATTGTCTTCACCAAACTGAAACTGCAGACAGTGCTTCACATTTTCACCATCCCTGGGAACTTTTGGACATGCTGATTTCTTTGGAAATGGTCATGCATGAGATTGGTCAGGTTTTGTGACCCACGCCTGGAAGTGTTGAAGGCCAGGTTGGATGGAACTATGAACAATCTGGTCTAGTGGAAGGTATCCCTGTCCACAGCAGGAACTAGATGATCTTTAAAGGCCCTTCCAACCAAGACCAGTCTATAATTCTATGACAGGCAATCCAAAGGTGTCTGGCACTAATATTTCTTGGGTGTCAAGGTTCAGGACTTGCTCTTTACTTTAAGCACAGTATAGATATTGATAGATCTGGAAAAAAGGAACAAAATGCTTACATACTTCTGTAGTGCCATTTGGTTTGAATCTGTGCCCTTGAGAGGAGAGTTCTCAAAACTAATTTAAGGGCAGCAGCTGCTATAATTATACACAGAAAGTCACATGCCTCTAGCTTCACTTCTTCACTGTAATATTTGTTAAATCCTTAAAATTTAAGTGAACTGAATTACCCTTTTGACCCTATTGCCATCCTCCCTACTCTGTGTCCCAAAAAGCAAGCCTTTGCACCGACACACCCATGCTCCCTGCTGTCCAGGCAATTTTGTGACCCTGCTTTTGCACCTGAGCATTGCATGAACCTCAGGCCTTCATCCATTCAGTAAATGCTCTGCCTCAACCAGCTGAGCTCTGTTTGCCCATGCCAGCCCTTGGGTATTTGCACTGAGAAGGTCCTTGCATATGCTACTTCCTGAGCAGACCCATGAGGAGCTGTACAGCGGCACTGAGGTGCTCAGCCTGTATGTCAAGCAGGATGCCAAAGGCAAGCAGTAGTATGAGCTGTTGCTGCTCATACCATGTGGCACATCCATGCTAATTAAAATGATCTGTGTGCTCCTAGCAGAGTGCATGCATGACCCACTTTGAAAACCTCTGTAACAAGTTTGGGAATGTATGCCCTGTGCCAGTGCCTTCTGAAATAGGGAGTAGGTATAAGTGAGGCTCTTTTTATTTTAAAACAGCTTTTATAGCTACAAGTTCCCTTTGGCTGCTGACCTCCTAGTCAGGTCCATGTTGTCATCAATGTTGACCAGGCTGTTACCAGATACTACTCCGGCTGGACAGACCACTTTCTTTGGTTCGTGGCCAGCCCAAGAAATCTTCCATGTAAAAGAAGGTAATGAAGAGTTAATGACCCTTTGTCTTTATTAGCCCCATAGAGTCTCTATTCACCCCAAATACGTTAAGACAACTATGAGACTACGCTTAAGGCAAGTTCAAGAGGAAGTTTCTACCTGGACAAAGATGTCCATACAGAGAGCTTGTGATCTCTGAGTCACTGTAAGTTGTATGCAAAATCAGTATTTGCAACAAGGTGGAAATTTTCTTTCTCTTGGGCTGTTTGTGTGCCTGTACTTTTGCTTAACTTGTGCTAAACGCTTCAGCTATCATTTTTATTAAGGCAGTTTAAAACATACTGCCAAATGTACAGATTTCACTTGAAAATGACATGGCTTTAAAAAATATATAAATTTCATTGCACTTTGCAAGAAGAAAGTTTTGCAGATGCTAGAATAGAACTGTAGAATGGATTGGTTTGGACAAAACCTCCCTGCCATGGACAGGGACACTTTCCACTAGATCAGGTTGCTCAAAGCCCTATCCAGCCTGACCTTGAGCACTTGCTAATAAATACTCAAGTCAAGGTAAGGAGATGAGACTGGTGAGAGTGTAAATTGCTGTTTAAATAACTGCCCACTTACGCCAAAAGGCCTCATACTTAGATGGCAAAGCTGTGATCTAAGTGAACTATCTTTATCACCTTAAAGAAATAAAAAGAACTGACAGTACTTGTTAAGACTTGGTTTTCAGGTCTAGAGTAATCTGCAGGCCATAAAATAACCTTAGTGGAAAAATCTGCCTTTCTTTCTACTCTTGTAGAAAAGTCGTTCCAGAAAAGTAATTGGTTACACATGGCCCAGAGGTGGGCCAGGGGCTCAGGCTCTGGGTAGGACAGCTCCGATGTTGCCTTGTGATAAGCAAAACTGATGAGGGAAGTGGAAGAAGCATCCTTCTTTGGGTTGGTGTCATAGCGGTCTTCTGAGAGCTGCATGGCAGCACGGAGTACCAATTGTACTGCTACTGATACAAATTGATTATGATGCTGAAACATTGCTGGCTTTCATCATCTCTGACCTTGTCTGATTCACAGCTGTGTGAGCAGCTGACATCTCCAGCCACACAATCAAAGTACGTGTTTTAACTGCTAAACCACAATGCAATTATCCATAGCATGTCATGGCGGTCAACCTCAAAGCTCCCTTGGAGAAAGGAACATTTATTTGCATTTACTTTTAGTGCAAAAATGTTATCCCTTGCAAATGTTCTCATTGTCATAAATGTTGAAAAGGCTTATTTTTTTTTTTTTTTCCAAACCCCCTTCAGGGGTAAACATTTGATTTTAGTAAGTTCTGTTATAATAGCTGAAACTGTCATACAGTACTGCTTTTAGTCAATACAATTTTTAATGTAATAAATCTCTTTACTTTTTCATTCTCTACCAGATAGAAAATTGCTGGAGGGCATGAAACATTTCTTCTGATAAGTGAAAGTATGTGGCCCATAATGCAGTTCTCTGGTGAGCCACAGCTTGCATTCCTTTAAACTTGCATTTTAATGGGAACATGATTTATTTGCATGTACTCTACACATGGACTGCACCACAGAATTGCCTAAACTTTCCCTGAAATGAAATGTGTGTTTCCTCCAAACACAACACTGAAGCTGAGGTATTGAAATATCTGATTCCAATCATCATTAAATAAATACCTATCCAAGGTGGTGTGCTTCAGGAGTGGAAGCATAGTGTAGGAGTAGGAGGAAGGGGAGGAGAAAACATGTTGGTCTCCTTGGTTTTCTTTATGGTTATCCCCTTGAGCTCTTATTTACTTCCCTGCATTTGAGAGTGAATGATTTCTTTTTTCTGATTTTTCTGTCTTTTAAATTTCTATTTATTACTTAGGTCTTTTTAGAATTTTATTGGACACTGTAGGATGTAGGAGATGCTTTTAATGTTGGGTGTTTCTTTTATTTTTTTAATCTGACATATGCGCAATGTGGTTGCTGTGGGTTTATTTCTGCTGAGAAGCAGAGAAGTTGGATAAGAGTCTATATAATCCCACTGAAAAAAATATTATATTCATTCAATATGTACTCCCAGTCATCCTCAGTCTGGCCCTTTACTGGTGTGGAAGGAAAGGGAAATCACACATGAAGAAGTAGGAAAATACCTGCAGAAGAGATAAAATCAGTCTCTAGCTCACTGTGGAATAATTAGGAAATTTGGGATAATTGGGAATTAAATCTATATTCAAAATGCAGCATTGTCCACACATAAG
>JASSUY010000025.1:0-14929 GCA_032466535.1 Forpus xanthops | reverse complement strand
CTTTTGATGCTGAGGACACCAGAACTGCACACAATACTCCAAGTGAGGTCTCACAGAGCAGAGTAGAGGGGCAGGATGACCTCCCTCGACCTGCTGGTCACACTCCTTTGGATGCAGCCCAGGATACGGTTGGTTTCTGGGCTGTGAGTGCACACTGAAGCCGGCTCATGTTCATTTTCTCATCAATCAACACCCCCAAGCCCTTCTCCCCAATGCTGAACTGAATCTCTTTAAGTCACTTGTGATTTACCGGAATACTCAACATCAGGAGATGGCCACCTTCCAAACCTGGTGTCTCCTCAGGGAACCAGCTCTCATGGGAGTCAGGAGAGGAGCAGAGCCAAACCGGGCTGCAGAGTCAGACAGAAAGAGGTAGAAGTTCTGCTGAGGCTTTGGTCCAACCAAATCCAACCCCGTTTCAGCCCCATCCTGGAAACCCAGGGCTTGCTCAGATAAACGGCTCCGCTTTTGGGCTGCGTTGAATAAAGAAATATGATGAAATCTGTTAAAAATTCATTTGAGAGAAGGAACCTGGAGAGCAGAGACTGTGGCCTGAAAGGCTCCTCCATTGAGTCACCAACACTGATTTGTGCAGAAGGAAGTGGTGAGCTCTCCTCGCAGACCCCACCGGGCAGTGCTGACTCTGCCATATGGGCTACAGAGACCTTCAAGGGATGTAATTAATGAGAGCTAATTAACCTGATGAAAGATGCTTGTTCCTGGTGGCCCAGAGTGTTTATTGACCGAGTCCTATGTGAGGCAGTTCTCTCTCCATCTCTTCCCCATCGCCCGCACGCTTGGCTGAAGATAAGGGAGTGGAGGCAGCTCCAGCACTTTAAGGAGACGTGGGGACACAGAGGGGATAAGGCAGACAAAGCACTTCACATGGTCCACTACACCTTTAATGTACAGAAAGTAATTAAAATGGGAGACAAATTCATCACCAGTCAGTTCAGTTCAAAGTGCAGCCAGGCTGTATCTTCCTTATGCATGGGTAACCTGATGTGCATATCCGTCATAAAACCTGCATTAAAAATTAGTCAGAGCTGTTAGTACATCACAGCAGACCAGATGGTTTATGCTCTGAAGTGTTTCAGGAACCTCATTTTATTATACATGAATGCTTCGTGTCGGAGGCCTGGGCTGATATTTTCATTAAACACACTCCACAAAGCATTACAGCTCTGGTGTCATTTTATTCAGCATGGATGATTTCTTGCACACAGGCTTGACGGTCATGGCTGCTCCTGCACATAGCTCCTCACGCACCTTAATGCTCCATGAGCCTCCCCATAGCACACCACAGAGCTCTCTCCATCACGGTGCAAGCTGTTGGCAGTGGTTGGAGCTGGAGAAGGAAGTTTAAGGACCCTTCCAACCCAAATCATTCCATGATTCTGTGATCCACAGCTACTCCAAAAAGAGGAGCTCTCTGCCTACAGCATAGTTTCACCTTGAGTTGAGCCACAGGTACTATCAATGCCATGGGGGCATCCCCAAGTCATCCCATAGGAGCTCTGCCTGAGCCAGATCAGAGATGATGATACCTGCGAACACAGGCAGCAGAGCCAATGTCCAAGAGTCAGGGCTCCATCCTGGCTACCCTGGACCAGGCAGGATGCTCTGCCTGCACACAATGAGAGTAACTCAAACCAAAACACAATCCTCTGGCAGAGGACAGGACCACAGACCTGTGTCAGATACAGGTTGCTTGGTGGATACAGAAAGGCCATGGATGATAATGATGAGGAGCATCCCATAGCTGGGTTTTAAGCACCAACCTGGGGGTCCCACCTGTGAGCCTGCAGCACCAGCTTATCTCAAAGCCAGCTAGCCTGAGGAGCTGAATGACAACCTAGACAAAAACTGGCATTTACCATTGAAACAGCTTCTGATGTGGCCTGAAGTGATGCAGAAATACTTTAATCCAGATTTAGCCCACACAAATCTGGTTTCAATCACTGGGGCCTGGTGATGTATTTGATGGAGGTTTTGGCTTCCTTGTGTGTTGGAGACCTCATTCACTTCCCCGCAATAACTTTCTTTAAGCAACAGCCCTGTGTGTGTGCTCTCGCAGGCAGTTGGGGTAAGAGCTACTTGGCATTTTAGATTAAGTTTAAATTGGCTCAGGTCATGTGTGTTATAATGTAGAATTTGTTATTTGAGCTCAATAGTCCATTAAAGCAAATACCTCACTGCTGAGAACAATTCAACATGATACATTCACTGAGGCGAGCCCCGAGATTGAACAGGAGGGAATGAAATAGCATCTTATACCTAAGACACAGCAATCCCTCCAGGTCACAGCCATGTGCACCATGTGGCTGCTGGGGATAACACAACAGAGGGCAATGAACACCCCAGGGAGTTCCATAGCTGCAGTTTGATACCTGGGTTGGGTTTATTTCCCCTCTAATTTTCCTTCTGCAGCTCAGATAAATGGCTCCAATGGGATGGAGGGCACAGGGAGGAATGATCTGTGCCACCTCCGGCTTTGCTGACAGAGAGGCACAGCAGTGAGGATGGATGGGTGATGAACCCCCGCAGCCAGCCCTGTTTCAGAGGGTGTCCTGCAGGAAAGGCAGCCCTGAGTGAAGGCACAGGTCCTGGCAATGCTTCTGCTTAGGTGGGAACATGCCAAGACATGATCCAAAACTGCCCCCTCCCATCATCCACACCATGGGATTAACTTGGTACCACCTCGGTCGCAGTTACCCACATAGGTCTGAGCTTCCTGACAGTAGGAATGAGGAGAGCTTGAACCCATCCCCTGCTTCCCCAGGGGCTGGTGACCCTCACTGCCCACACCATGGCACAGCTTCCTGCCCCATGGCTCCACAAGGCACAGACAGGAATAAGCTCTTTCTGTACTCAGCACCTCAGTTTCGGCCTATGTTCTTCACCTAGGATGGCCACAAAGCCCAGCCAGCCACAACATAAAACCCCATTATCAGCCTCCACCTTGACACCACTCCAAGGGGATCCCAGTGTTTCCCCTCTCGGAGGGCTGCAAGATGCCTGCTGAAGTCAAGCTGTTTATTCACATCTGCATTACGTAGTTCCATCTTCCTCCATGCCTACATCTCCAGTATATCCATTAATCACAACCATAACCTCCTCCACAGGCTTTCTTGAGTAAGCAACTTTCTGCCTAGCCTCCTAAAATGAACTCTTCATCCTCCATTCCATCCTAACGTCTTGAGCTTTGAGCAACCTACAGAGGGGACAGGAATCAGAGGAGCTTTAAGGTTCCTTCCGACCCAAACCATACTATGACCATGAGAAAGCTCAGATTGAAGGTGCTGGGGATGGTTTGGTGCTGCAGCACTGATACAAGCAGAACATGCTCCTCTGCAGGCAGGCTTGGCCATGGGCTGTAGGCGAAAGAAGGGGCCTCTAAAGTGCCCTGAACCTCCCCCTTGAGCAATGTGAAACAATGGGGAAAAGCAAAACAGAGGGCAAAAGCTGCTGAGGAAGAGGAGGAAACGGTGCACGTCTGCTCCTTACACATCCCCACACAGTGATGTGGGCAGGGAGACGCAAGCCAAGCAAGCCAAACCTCTTCCCCATCCACGGCCACACAAAGATGCTTGTTATTTGCCAAGCTTCCAGCCTGAGATAAACATCTGCAGAGTCACACATCTGCCAGGCCTGCACTGCCCACCCCAGCTGCCCAGACAGACAGGATAGCATCAGCCTGGTTGGGGTAAGTCCCTAATATGAGCAATTAATACAAGAAGCCACTCCTCTCTGGCATTGACCAACACAGAACCCCCTTGGGTTTCCTTAGAGAAGGCATTTTCCACGTCATTAATCAGCCCATCAAAATGTACCATTTTAACCACCCAACAGCCCTGGTGCTTCGCAGTGAGGGCTGAAGCAGTGTTATTCCCAGGCAATGCACACAGAACCCGGGTATGTTGGATAACCATGGATGCGCACACCCTTACCTGCTCCCACAGCTGCCGCAGCGCTCACATCCAGGGCCTTGTGTGCTGGACCACCTCAGCTCTGCATCCCAGCTTCCTACCTCCACTTCCAGGCAGGCACATCCTCCAAGCACTCCTGAGAGGTACCAGGTCCTATGGGAACAGAATCAGCTCTGATGTAAAGTCTGCGGTGGAGGTTATGAGGATGGCAACTTTCACCCTTCAGAGTCCGATGAGGACAGCTGAGATGCTCTCTGCAGCAGGATAACTGCTTCCACGAGATGCCTGGTCTTCAAACCAAACCAAGGCCTAGAGATGCCTCCATGCTTTCCCATGTAGGGTTTTGCTCCTTTCACTGTAGGACTGATGGATCAGAGATTGGGCTAAGGGGAAAGGACCAGGATGTCGCCTTTGATCCCTGCCCATCTCCCTGTGACACTGAACAGGCAGCAGCTCTTTGGTGATCACATTCAGAAAACCACAACACACAGAACACAGCTCCGAGAGGAAGATGACATGCTCACCCCTCCCATTGTACATTTATCACTGAGCCTCACTCATCACCAACTGCTATAGTGCATCCCTGTGCCCGCTCCACAGAGATGGAGGAGACCTGCAGGACACCAAACCACTATGCCCGTAGCACCAAGGGCTGGACGTGGTGGCTGATGTCTTGAAGGCACCACAGAGCAGTGGTGGGCAGTGCAGAGGGCAGAGAAGCAGCCACAAGGCTGCCCAAAGTGGTCTGTCAGCACTCCCCCCATCCTTGTGCACGGTGTGTCAGAGCCAGACAGAGATTGAAATGGCTTCTGGCAATTTCCAAGGCCATTGCCATCCATCAGCAGCCTAACAAGTCCATTACTGTCAGCTGACAGCTCACAACACGCATCTCTGCTCTCACAACGTTCGTGCTGACAGAGCCTGAATTATCTGCAGCATCCCACTCCTGCCTCCCAGTGCCTGAGGTCCCCACGGATCCATCCCCATCCCAGGCTCTCCCAGCACATAGAATGTGGGGATGGGAATAGGAACAGGGCTGGAAGTGCTGGGAACAACGAATAATTGCATCCCGAAAGTGGGGAGTTTCAAAGAGATCGGCCCAGAGAAGCTGTGGCTGCCCCATATGTGGCAGTGCTCAAGGCCAGGGTGGATGGGGCTCCGGGCAAGCTGCTCTAATGGAAGATGTCCATGGCAGGGGTTGGAACTGGATGGGCTTTAAGGTCCCTTCAACACAAACCCATCTGGGGGTCAAGGATGCTATGAAGAGCACCTCAGGGCACCACCTCCTTATCAGATTTGGTATGTACACAAGTGAAACAGATCCACATAAGGATTTATGATCATTGTCAATACGATCGTCATTGACCACCAGTCCTTATATGCAGAGATGACATACTGACACCGCAGCAGCAGTTTTGCTCCCTGATTTTCCTAAGGCTTCTAATGATCTTTAATGGAAACCCCATCTGAGTTCTCTGCCATTCCCTCTTTTCCTTTAGTCCTGGATACGGTTGACAGTTACGTATCTGCCTCTGGACAAAGCATGGGCTAATTAGCGACAAGCCCCTATTTATCATTTATCATCAGCTAAAGTATGTGGCAACAGAGAATAAATTTGATCTATTCTTTTTTTCCAAGGAGGATCTTCAGCTCCTGCCAACAGCATTAACAATCTGTAAAGTAATGAGGTGCTGTTGATGGTCTTAGACAGGTCTAGACAAAACCATAATTGCCTTCTGTGCTGTTATAGTTCATTAAGGCAGACGTGTTGTAGACCGAATCTCCACATCACAAAGCATGCCTCAGACCAAAATATTAACAACATAAGACAGAATAGACCCCTGACCTCTCCTGATGTCCCGTGGATGGAGCCGGAGCCTTTAATGGGGCAGTTTCACATCTCTGGCTGAGCAATCACTGCAGCAAACCAGAGCTATTATCCCCTACTCCCAGCCTGGGGTTCCTATCTCTGAGTTGCTCTCTGCTTGCTTTGGGTTCCGCTGATGCAATCTTTAACCTCAGGATCTGCCCCTTTGTAATTGAATGTCCCACAACCCATAGTGCCACTCCACCATGCACACTCATATTCCCAGCAGGAGTTGAGCTGGATCTGCAGCTCCCAGCATCCTCACTCTTTGAGCACAATGGGAACTGGAATATCAGGAAGGGCCACTGCTCCTGTCCAAAACTTGGGAATAGGATGCTCAGGGCAAGGGATTAAGATATATTCCATGGGCCAGTTCTGCCCTGTCCTTTCTCATGTAAAACATCTGGTGGCTTCACTGGAGGCTTTTGCTACAGAAGGTTCCTTGGTTATAGGATCCCACATGGAGCTGGCAGAGCAGCAGGAACAGCTCTAAGCAAGCAGGGCAATTCCTCATTGTCCTTTCCCAGCTCACCACCAAAACACAATTGCATCCTCCTCTTTGTCTGGAAACAAACTCTCTAAAACCTCCCAAGCTCTCACAATAATTACTTTTTCCTCTGTGCAGATATGTCAGAAACTGAAAAGCGAAGGCAAAGCCACACACTTCCACCCCATTAACCCAGCCCAGGGCTTTAATCAGGACTGATGAAACCTGTGTTTGCCATCACCCAAGAGCTCAGTTAGGTGAGAAGCGTTAATGACCATCCCCATAGTACAAACCTTCATCAAAGAGGGGTGGGTGAGTGGAGGGTCCCCCCAGCTCTGCTCCAAACCGCATCTCTCAGCATCCCTTGGCAGCACGGAGAAGCAGCCGAGGCCAAAGCCAAACCTTATCTGGGGAAAGGAAAAACAAGGGGAGATAAAGAAGATGAGCACAAGGAGAAGATTGGGTGGTTCTATTCAGAACAAAGCTTTCAAGGCAGTAAAGGTGACTCAGAGCTATGCAGCTCTACCCTGCAAGAAGCCAGAGGTGCTTTAGTCTCTACTTCATACAATGGGTTGGGTTAGAAGGGATCTTAAAGCTCCTCCAGCTCCAACCCCTGCCACGGGCAGGGACACCTTCCACTGGAGCAGCTCAAAGCTTAGCTGCCTCAAGAGGGTTTAAACTGGCTGCTCTCCCTGCAGTGATGCTCTGCAGCACCCATCTTCCTTAATACCTTACGGAACCCCCAAAAGCAAACCCCAAAATGAAGAAGCTTCAGAGGCTGAGGAAAGAGTCTGTGTCTGAGCCCATCCTCAACCACAGGCGCAGGGTGCTCCAAGGGTCTCAACAGGGCTCTGGTCCAAGGAACAAAAGCTTCCTGTTAATAAGCATAATAAATGACTTTCACAGCCCCTATGGCTGGAGTCTGATGCAAATTCATCTGAGCACTCCATCGTTATCGCTGTGCTCTAATTAGGCTTCTCAGCACCCAGAGCAGGGCCATTCGTTATTCCTTAATGATGCCTATTCCCCCTTCCCGGTACCAGCCACAAGGGATGCCTGTGCAGAGCACTGAAGGGCATCTCACTCCGTTCAATGCAACCCTTGATTTTTCCTGTTTCAGGAAAAAGCTCCATCAGCGTTGGAGGTGGGAATCATCCTCACCATACCCCATCTCCTCAACCCCTGGTTTAATCTCTCTGGGAGCTGTAGCCCTTTTGGGCTCTTCCAGCAAAGGAACCTTTCAAGATGGCAAAACCATGGGAAAACCCAGTTTTCAGGAGATAGAATGCTCACGCTGTGATTCCTTCCCATCAGCATTCCTTCATGGAAAAGGTTTCTTACCATACGGCTTTGGTTGGAATTAAAACCCCTGCTGGTGTAACACCCTGTATCACCCACACCAGTGTGGTTCCAGCAGCCAAGGGGATGCTGGTGGGTTCTTCCCAGTCTCAGCCCCCCTCCAGTTTGGATGGATTTAAACCATTGTCATCACCTCCTTGTATCTCATGAGGGCCTCATGTGTTTTCTCCCTCCTCAGCACTCACCACCCAACTCTTCCCAGCTCCAGAAGTAAGTCATAACCACATCATTGGACAAGGAAACCTTCATTACACAATCCCTCCAGAGCACAGCCAGGGCACAAAGGCATTGACAAGGAGGGATTTGGGGTGCAAAGGGATGAAGAGTCAAAGCAGTGGTCTATGGGTACCCACTGCCCATGGAAGGGTTCTGATCCTCGCCCAGTAATGAAACACAGCAGCACTTCGAGGGGAAAAAAAGAGACATAAATGATGCATGTGCAAAGCCTCTCGGTAATTAACTTCACCCGTGATGTGTCTGGGAAAGTCGCACCTCAGCCTCGCCTGATGAGCTGCTAATTAAAGGCTTATTTTGTTACGGGAAGCCCTTTGTGGAAGCTGTTTCACACAATCCAGTCGGAATTTTATGACCTGTGGGCTCCGCGGTGAGTAAAGCGAGGATGCGGGTTGTGCAATGCTCATTAGGCGTTAACACTGTGTGCCCTGCCTCCGAAAGCGACTCATCATCACGGTCCTCATCATTGCTCACCCCAAATTCCTCATGGAAATAGCCCACAGGAGTCACCGCGGCTGCCTCGGACCAAACTTCACCTGAGCAAGCACTGGGAGATGTCTTTATTCCTTTGTGTTCTCTGGAAGCATCCAAGGCCAGGTTGGATGGGGCTTGGAGCAAGATGCTCTAGTGGAAGGCGTTCCTGCCCATGGTAGAAGGCTGGAGATGGAGGAGCTTTAAGGTCCCTTCCAATGCAAAGCATTACATGACTCTATGATGAATATCACGCATGTGATATACCAAACAGGCCTGCAGGAACCAGGATTATAGGAGCATACAGCGCATCTCACCAAGGTTAAAGCATCTTTGTACTTCATAACCTTCAGCTTAACCTGGCCTCACATCCCGGCAGCATCCTTAAAGCTGCGCTGGGAAGAAGCAGCTGGAGCATGGTTAACATTTAAATGGGTTGAGCTGCTCTAAGAGATTAGAATAAATTGAGATCTTAGTTCTAAGTGCAAACTAAAATGCAACCTGTAAATGGGAGAAAGGAGGGGAAGGAAAACCCATACCGTTTGCACTGGGCATGAAGGAATTAAACCACAGAATCCCAACCTGGTTTGTGATGGAAGGGACCTCAACGCCCATCCAGCTCCAACCCCTGCCATAGGCAGGGATGCCTTCCACTGGAGCAGCTCCAAGCCTGTGCCCAACCTGCCCTTGAACACTGCCAGGGATGGAGCAGCCACAGCTTCGAGCATCCCAACACCTCCACAACAGAGCCAGCATCCCTGCTCCCATCCCACATCCCACCCCGCTCCACAGCCCTTGCCGCCTTTCCCAGCGCCGTTTGTGCCTCCATGGGATTGCATTACAGCCTGCCAAACAATCCTAATTTATTCCTGTCAGCCACGAGGATAACTTCTCCCCACTCCTGTTTTCCTAAATTGCTACCTTTATTTTTGCAGTGTGTGTGTAATTACCAAATGTTGCTCGATCCCACCCAAAATCCCTCTCCTTGGAAGCGCGGCGATGTCTACTCACTGCTGACAGGTTTTCTTCTTAATGTTATGATTGATAAAATTAAACTGTGAAGCAAGGCATGAAATCTGGCTCCGAGACACCACTCCTCGTGTGCTTTCTTTTGGCAACGGGAGACAACAATGCCAATCAGAGAGGATTCCACTGAACGATGCACTGGCGAATAGGGGATGGAGGGATGTGGGGTTTGACTTGGAGAACTTAAACCATCCCCAGCAACTCCAAGCTGTATTGTTCTATTCAATTACTTATGAGGCCCCGAGTTTCTCCACTTTAATTGCTCGAAGCAGGGAAGCTTTAGTCACAGTGTAATGTACCCAGGCATGTATGGGGTTTAATGAATCATACTAACTCTGCACTCCGAGCAATTAGGTAAATCTAGCTGTTAGTTAGTGAGGCATAAAATAAATTTAATCTCTCTTCTAAAAAATCAATTATAGTGCTGTAATGTATAATTCAATTTGGGTCATGCTACATAAATTTCCTGGGTTTAGTGTGTTTTTCAAGCAGTTGTTATTAGATGCTGCAAGCTGCATGTGTGTAAGTGCGGGGAGGGGGACATCTCTGCTGCTCATAGGATGAGAGCTGAGGATCCTACGTGCTCCATAGGGACACCCCCCCCGTAGCAGCTTCGGAGCATCCCACAAAGCATCAGCATAAAGGAAGAGGGAGAAAAGGACATAGGAATGACAAGGATGACAGAAACCACATCCCCAGTGGGACCTGAGTAAGAGCTGTGGTGCTACATAATGAACAGAGCATCAAGGCTCAGTGCTGACAGCCACTAAGGCTGCGTGGTGCCAGTGAGGACCAAACCTCGAGTGCAGGAGACCCCCCCCCCAGAGGTCAGACCCACAACCAAATGTGCCTCAAGGCTCTTTCACTGCAAACTCATCCCACCTCCTCCCTGCTGTGGGAATGGTCCTGGGTGATGCTGAGATTGTGCTGAGGCGCCCTCCTGCAGCACCAGGGACCCAAAAATCACCATGTGTCCCCTGAGTGCAGCTGGAACACGCAGCACCCATTCCAAACGGGTCCCTGAAATGGCACTGGGAGCACCCAGAGGTGATGGAGCAATGGATCCCAGTGCCCTGGATGAACACTGAGCAATGGGAGCTGCAACATAACGTTGTACCAGACTCTCCCTAGAGCGATGCTGCACCCAGACATCGTGAAATCCAGACAAAACCCTTGCAAGGGTTTGGTAGTTTTGCCTCTAGCAGTTAAGAGAGCAGCGTGCTGGGACATGCAGCCCTCAAGGGTGATGGTCCACCCTGCATGGAGATGCTCCAGTGGGAAGCCAGAAGGCACCACAGCCTTGGCACAGAGAGAGCAAATGAGTCACGGGATGATGCTGCAACATGGGAAATGATCCGTGCAAGAGGAACCCAAGCTCATAATGGCATGGGAGCAGCAGGGTTCTCAAGTGAAACACAAGAAGCTGTGAGTGCCCTCAAGCATCTCCCGAGCATTGTCATGGCACTGCCATCCTGGGAAGGAGACAAAGGCACATTGCTGTGGTCTCTAGCCAGCAGCATGGGTTTGCACTGCTGGGACACACATCATGCCTGGTGCCTACCATAGGTCTCACCAATGGATGCGAACATGCTCTGTTTTCATAGGATCACAAACTGATTTGGGTTGAAGGGACCACCCTCATAGGGAAGAGCTTCCTAAGATCTCATCTCAATCTCCCTTCTGTCATTCCCAAGCAGATATAACCACAGTGTCTCAGCTGGACCAGCCCCGAGGTCACATCCATCCCACCCACCCCAGCACAGAACTGGTGCACAAGGATCTGCTCTCACCTGATAGAGCCATGCTGGAGGAGATGAGACCTGGGATGCTGCTGCAGAGCTTGCTGGGCTTTCAGCACGTGGGATTAAAGAAGGTTGAGAGCATCTCAACAGTTCAGGTAGCAACAAATGAGCCTGATTCACTGCTGACTGGAGAAACTGGAAGCAAAACCCCTGCAAGGAGCTAAAGCAGTGCACTGAGGTGTCCTTTCCATAGGAATGACCTGCTCCTGTGCCCCTCCAGCACAGCCTGAGCAATAAAGTTGTATGAACTGCCCTGATTTATAGCTTTCTAAAGAGCTTTTCCATTTGGAGGGTGCAATAGGGAATAGTCCCAAACAGCAGCTGCTGATGCACTTGGTGCAGAGGGAGCTAGGACAGGCAGAGCTGGATGGAAGGATGGAACAGACTGAAGAGTCCCTAAGGATGCCTGAAACATGGAAAGCAAGCAGGGAGCCAAGGCACAGGCTCTGTCTCTTACGGGCTTCCCCTCTCCCAAGTGCCCCATGGCAACAGGGATGCTGTGCTCTGGTGCTGGGCACAGTGATGGTTCCATCCCAGGAAAGCCAAAGGAGCAAGCTTAGAGCCCAGCACAGCACCACCACACAACCAGAGAACTGCTTAATCTCCTCATTAAGCTTCACTTCTCAGTGGGTGATCGAAGCTTCACAGGGTCGAAAAGCCTCTCCTCTTTTGATGAGCTCTTCCTCTGTATTCCTTTTGGAGGATCCAAAGCTCCCTCCAGCTGCCTGGGCTCTGACAGAACAAACACTTCCAGCCCTTTGCATATGAGGGGCCTTTTTCCACCACCCCCCCCCCATCTCTTTTCATGTAATACTTTATATTTGTTCCCATCAATGCGTTTCCCATCCCTCACCCACTCAAATGACTTCTCCAGCAGCTTCCAGGGCTCTTATTCCTGTTTAACATCCTTTCTCAATGGGTCAAGTTCTAACCCCCTTCGTTTGCGATCCGCAACTGCTTTGGACTCCCTAACAAACATGTGAAGAGGAGGCAGGAATAATGACATGCCACACACGGCCCGCAGCGTTACACACCGTCTGGCTCCATCCATGAGATAAGTGTTATTTAAAGCCCAGCAGCCAAAGTGCTTTACGAGCAGCACAACCTCCCAAGAGAGAACCCCCATCAAAAGCAGCACTCACACTTCCAGGGCCATCACAACTTGTGGCTTAGCAGTTTTCTCTCAATGGAGTGTATTCCCTGGTTTCTGAGCTCTCCAAAGGCAGAGGATGCTTGCTCCAGCCTCCCACAGGACAAGGCCAGGCTCAGACCTCACGTGTGCAAGCAAGGCACATATCCATGCTTTCACGCAAGCCAGATGCTTCCAAATGGTGCAAGGGCTGTTCCCAAGAGGTGGGAATAAGCCTGCGAAGTGGCACCAGGGAAAAGGGAGAGTTTTCCATGCCCTCATCCCATTCAGGGATCTTGGACTGATCAGTGCCCAAACACCAATGCAGCCATTCACCATCTCCAGGCCTGAGATCCGTGGGAAACGACCACTGCAGTGCCCTGATTTTGGTACCGTAAAGCTGATGAGTTAAAATTCAAACTCTCAAGCTAAAATGCTTGGCCTTAAATAACACCACTGAGGTCTCCTGGCTCAGAGAGGCATTTGAATACTTCAGAAGTTGGGCTTACACAGTTTCACCCCTGTCACCGCAATCAAATCGTACCCCAGATGAAATTGTATAAGCCTCGGTCGGGTCAAGCCAGCCTGGCCAGGGGCTTTACCATGGGACTCGTGTTTTCCTAAGCAGGGTGTCTGCCCTGTCTCAGGACACCAAGGAGATGCTACCCTAGGGATGCCATTCGCTCCTATTCAGCCATAACTCCCAGCCCTACACATCATGCACAGGCATTAGCAGCCCAGCACCGTCCTGGCCTCACAGCAGCATAAATCAGTGCTGCTGATTGCTGCTGGACCTGAGCCATCACAGGGGGCTTTGCCTGATCCTACTGGCTCCGTATCCCTACAGCCCAAACAACGGCTCCTGGCATGGCTCAGCAGAGGGAATTTTGCTGTGCTAAGTGCAATAAGTGTAGTAATTCCATGGCTAATAAGTGCATTGAGGCCACAGAGGTGCTGCGAGGGATGGAGTAGCTCTGCTCTGGAGCCAGGCTGGGGCAGCATGGAGAATGCTCCTTATAGGGAGACCTTAGAGCAGCTCCAGTGCCTGAAGGGGCTGCAGGGAACATGGAGAGGGGATTTGGACGAGGGATGGAGGGACAGCACAGGGAATGGCTTTAACTGCCAGAGGGGAGATTGGGATGAGCTCTTGGGCAGAAGCTCTTCCCTGTGAGGGTGCTGAGCGCTGGCACAGGGTGCCCAGAGAAGCTGTGGCTGCCCCATATGTGGCAGTGCTCAAGGCCAGGTTGGACACAGGGCTTGGAGCAAGCTGCTCTATGGAAGGTGTCCCAGTGGCAGGGGTTGGAGCTGGAGGAGCTTTAAGCCATGATCCTATGAGACAACAGCAGCTCTCACCATGCCAAACTCCCCCCAAATCAGTTCCTAAAGTAACCCACTCCCCGCACCACTGCTATTGAGCAGAGGGGCTTTCACTGAGGGCAATAACAAAGGATAAACTCAGAGTGAATTAGCACAAAATCATTGGTAAGCTCTCCAAGCCCCTCAGCTCCAGCAGACCTTTCCCATCCTTTGAGGTGTCAAAGCCCCAATGAGCCCTGGATGAGTTCCAGGACCACAGGGCATATACGTGAGGAGTTTTCCATATAAATATCCAATTGACACGGGGAGGGATGCCTGCAGGAACAGACACACACACTGTGCTGCAGCATTAATAGCTCACCCCACATCGATACGCTGCTAACCAGCATTGCTTGTCCCAAGCTCCTGTTTTCCCTGACCTTTGTGTGGGGCTGCCAGCTGCTTATGATTTTGACAGATGCAAGCACATTTCTGGGAAGCCAAATCCATTCGGTGGCTAAAGATCAACAGGCTCTGCTCGGGCGTTAGGAAGATTGATTGGCTCAGGAGAATCCCATTTGCAGCCCCAACTGAGAATAGGTTTACCACGGAGAGGCGTTAATGACTTTGATAGCAACGATCTAAATATGTCAACCTGCAGCTCGTGGGGGTATTAAGGCACACTATATTTATACGTAACAGCTATTAACAGAATGCTAGTTAATGTGATTCGGTTTCCAAGTAAATCCTCAGCCCTTCCAAGTGGTGGAATGCAAGACGCTGATTTAATCCCCCCCTGGACCTGCAGGGCTGCTGCCATGCACAGCCATTCCCTGGGATTAGTCGGATTGAGTTTTGCTGACGTTTCACATGGCACCCTAGGGTCAGGAGCACCCAGGGATTGCATAGAGAGAGGCAGCAACACTGGGAGCTTCCCTCTGGCTCCTAAGGGATAGCTCAATGTGGATGGTCACAGCCTCACTGCCCGCTCTAGTAAATGGGTCCATACGCACACATCCCAAATGGGATGGGATGGGGATGACAGCACTGCTCCCTGCCTCACAGGGGGAATTAATGCTCTGGGAGTTTCCGCTGCTCACGTTCTCAGATGGACAGTATCCCAGAACAGGCAAGCTATGGACAGCCTGCTCCATGGAGCATCCACTGCTGCACACTCTGCATTGCTATGGACAGTGCTCCACGGAGCATCCACTGCTGCACACTCTGCTTTGCTATGGACAGCCTGCTCCATGGAGCATCCACTGCTGCACACTCTGCTTTGCTATGGACAGCCTGCTCCATGGAGCATCCACTGCTGCACACTCTGCT
>JASSUY010000020.1:59344-97124 GCA_032466535.1 Forpus xanthops | reverse complement strand
GCCCCCCCCCCAGGAGCCCAATCCGATGGAAGTTGAAGGGATCAAACACTTTTTTTTCTTTCCCCTTCCCTCCTCCATTCAGTAGGTAAAAGTTGTAATCTTTCTTTATGGTGCTCATTACAACACACAGGGCGTAATGTCAGTTGGAGAATTGTTCTAGGAAATAGGAGTGTGGGGACATTTCTCAGCTTAGTTTGAACAAACACCCATGACTTAAGCGTGGTTCATATAAGCAGCTTATGCTAGTGGACTGTAACTTGAACATTGTTTTAAAAGGATTATTAAATTATAAATTATTGAAGTAAAAGTTTCAAATGGAAGTGCTTGGTTTTCTTGTGCAGTGTGATCCTTATCTGAATTCCTTGGAAAAATAAATTGTCTTTTTACGATGGTACTTGGGGTTACGTTAGCTGTCATTTGTGAACAATTTAAGATTTATCTTCATTTGAACAAGTAAATAGCAAAACAGGAAAAAATATTTTTGTTTGTATCAGGAGGCCTTATACTTGTGCTGCCTGGATAGCACAATTTGAGGGACAAATGAAAGGGGCAAAGAGCTTTCATGCATTCCAGTGATGTATCTGTGGTTGTCCTTGGTTGTCCATGGTCTGGTATACTAATTACCCTCCTTTTCTTTGCCACTCTGTTCTCCAGTGGCATCTATTTTCAAGGAGTTTAGCTGCTGACTCTTTGGCATGCTCCATTCATTATTTCAGTTTTGTTTCTAATGCTCCAGTCCTTTGAATTTTGGCACTCTTGTGTTTCATCCAAGATCTCGTTACTTGTGTTGATTTTCCTAGGCCCTGTACAGTATTCTTACTTTTCTGTCTGAAAATTGCTACTTGAGTTTTTCATGCACTTACTGTAGAGGCTGTCTTCAGTTTGACCTTCACAAAATCACCATGTCAAAGGTCATCATTTAGATGCACTCATAGATGCATAGATGGGTCCCCTGCATATATGGTTTTACATGTAGGGGTCTGTTTTCGCTTTTAAGTTTTGTTCAGAAGCCTCTCTTCTTCAGAGCCAAATTCCAGGAACTTTGACTGCTGAAAGCTCTTCCCTTTTAGGAGACTGTATGTGGCGTACATTTGCCACTAAACTTCATGTTAAAGTGCATTTTCTCTTACTTTGGCTTTAATAAGTTTAGGAAGAATGTGTTCTTTAGTGTGTATGTGCATTGTTCAAACAGCCTGAAAGTTGAGCATTTTGCAGTGGAGGACTGGTTCTGTCTCCCTCTACGATACTGCAGTTTTGTAACATGACTGCAGAAATGTGTGGCTAGGTTAAGCAGTGCAATGGGAGGGGTAGTAAAATTATTTGAGAACAAGGTGAGGACTCCTGTTTAGGAGGATGACTGAGGAAATACATGAGAGGGCTGAGTTAATCCATGTTGGAAATGTGTTGCTTTACTGCACATTGTGCAAGCAGGCTGTTCTGGGTCTTGACTTCTCTCTTTAGTGTTATTACATGAAGTCATGCTGTAACTTAGACACTGGCATTGCTGTAAGTTAGTCTGGTTTGCATACAGTTATATGCTTAACTAAAGGTGTTGCTCCAACTAAATCAGTATAGTGCACAAACCACCTCCTGAAAGAAAGAAAAACATACCAGCGATTTAGGTAGACACTGATGGGTGAAAGGTGTTTCTGTAGATACGGACTCCAAAACAGCCTAAAAGGTATTTTTGGCAGGAAGGAGGCAGCACTTTCTAATGTCTTAAGGTGGCATGTTTTGGTTTGGTTGTTTTGTTTGTTTGTTTGTTTTGGGGGGTGTTTGGATTGTTTGTTGGGTTGGTTTGTTTGTTTTAACCAAGACTCTTTAAATTCTTCAGGCTTCAGCCACACATAAAGGTATGGGGGGAGAAGTAGTAGGCAGCCTTCCAATTCATAAGAATTCACAGATTGGTCATTAAACTCACATTTTTCTGAACAAGAATTGAAGTTCTGGTAAAGCTAAAGGCTTGGCATATTCATCACATCCATGAGTAAGCTATACTTTCACTTCAGGTACATATGAGGATTTTGAAAACCTGGCCTTACTTTCCTACAGGTTTAGACCTGTGTTCTGGTGGAAGTATGATCAGCTAGAGTGTTTGCAGAGAAGGCAGCTGCAGTCAGTTATTGCTGTTTTCAAAAGTTGATTACTTTATGGTATGGGCTGTGAATAATTTCCTAAGTAGAAGTTATATGACTACATTGTGGTTATCCTTCTGTCTGGTTGCACGTGCATTGATGGTGGATTGCTTGCAGTCTAGAAGGGTGTCAACATCTCTCCAATAAGGCTTAATTTAGAATAGCAACTGCTGTCAGTTTACCTTCTGGGGAGGGATAAAGCAACTTGATTTTAAATGGAGAGTGGATTTCTTAACTTTTGAAGTGTGCTATCAGTTCTGTATGAGTTGGTGGAACTGCTTATGACCTGACTATGTATTTTTAATTGTGGTTTACATGACAAACTACTGAGGGACAAATAGCTTTGAAAGCACAACTCTGAGTATTATGTATTTAGTGATGTGATAAACTGGAAAGAAAACTGCCTTTTTTTTAGTCCAAATTTCACAGTGCTTGTGGTCAGTTTAACTATCTTGTTATTAGTGCTGTTCTGTTTTGTCTTAAACACAATAATAATGTAAAAGTCTCCACAAAAAATGTGGTGATTGCCAGGGCAGATCCTGCTTTTTGAGTTCTAAATTAAGGTGAAATAATTGAGTATCTACACTCTATTTTATGGTCTCTTTGACAATAAGAAAATGTTAGGTGTTAGCTGAAACTCTGCTGCTATCATGGAATGAATAAAAAGTCTATTAATCTGCAAAATAATTCCCCATTTGATTTATAGCAGCATTCTGTAATTATTTTGATCACTCTGACTTCACTAGAGTTACATGTGAAGATAAAAAAGTCCTAAGTCATATTTTTTTCCTAGCAACTGCAGTAATGTGAACCTCATGCATGTGCTTAGAATACAAGACCAGTGAACACTATGTTTTGTTGGCTAGTTACAGTTTGCGTGGGCATCACTGTTAAGTGTTCTCTTGAGAAGACACAGAACTTCAGAGCAGAAGTTGGGGGTGAGAGGTAGCAGAGGTGTACTGTTGCTGACATCTCTCTATACAACTGAAATAAGTGTGTCTTTGTTTTTGCTAAAAAAGCATGTGTGCCAAAGGGTGTATATCCAGGCCCTGTGCCTCGCACTTGAATCATTGTTGTGGTGAGATCAAATATAAACATTTCTTGACTGCTTATTCTAACACAGATTTTTTTGAAAGGTTGATAGTGGCTGGAAGAACCAATGTGAAAGTTTTTATGGATATACAGTGTTGTAGCTGGAGCTGTATTGCTATAAAAGCATGTTATCAAAAAGTGGTGTTATCACTTAGGAAACTGATATGTTTCACATAGAAATTGAAACCTTATAAATCTAGTATTAATTTTTGTACTATTGCAGCTGCTTAGTTGGAGCCTCAGGTAAAATCTCTTTCAGGGACTCTTCTCACAGTTAATTTTTGTCCGCTGTCTTCAAATAGAAAAGCTTGCAATCTTATTCCATTAGCTTGTATTGTATAACAGTGACTTGCACACTCTTTGATGCTTCCCAGGGCCAAATTTGCAAGTATGTAAAATGTGTGACCTAGTTTGTATGATTTTTTAATAATGAATGCACAAATAAACTGATGTGGATTAGAAGGGCGGGTTGGATGGTTAGGGTGTGAAAGCCATGAAGATAAACCGGTCAGTTTATGCTGCCTGCAAATAATAATTCTTATTCTCTTAAGCATGAATATTTGCTGCATCATATGCCAGTGAAGGGAGGTGGAGGAGGATAGGGTGTGCAATATATTGGTCTGGCTTGAATAAAGAAGCATGAATTTACAACACATGTGATTTTTATTTCCAAACAGATTTCCTTAGACTTGTCAGGGGCAGTGAAGTATGAATACATTAAGGGTTTAAGTAAATCTGCAGCGCAGACATCTGAGAAGCTTCCTGCCTAATTTAACTGAAAATCTAAGGAAGAGCTTTCACAAGATGGCCGAGCCAAACTAATGCCTTGCTGATGCCTAAAGGGACAGCTGCTCTGTTCCTTCTGAGTCCTGCTCCTAGTTATCCAGTGTTGCCTTTTCCTTTATGTAGACTCATGAATCATCAAGATGATGCCAATCATTCTCTCTCTTAAAAAAAAAACACGCCAACCGAGAAACCCCCAAACCTAATCGATTTGCTTTTGATTCCACATCTCCATTGGAGAAATTGAGTGTCAGCCAGGACTTTATGGCCAGCAGGTGGGGATCCAGGGAATGCCACTGTCCTGGACTCATTGAACTTTTCATTGGCTTGGTAGTCACAACTATTCAAATGTGTGTCAGTTAACAAGTCCTCTTTCAAACTGATTTCATCCATACTGAGACAAGAGGCATTTGTCAGAACCACGAATGGTAGTGGAATGTGAGTTTTTTCACGTAAAACAGCTGAAAATACTTCTAAGATATCAAAAGTGAAGTTCAGCTAGTAGCAGTGTCCTTGTTTAAACTGGATAGAAACAATGAAAATTTTACTTGAGACACAGGAAAGTCACCTTCTGTATGTGTATTTTTGTCATCTTAGCATTATTTGGGCTATTATTTAGCAGTTTCCAGTAGAATGTTTAAAGAACATGTTTAAGAAATCTTAATAATTCTGCTTTACTTTGATTTTGTTTTTTTTTTTTTCTTTGTAGAACTAAAGGAAGGCCATCATGGGAGCATTTTTAGACAAGCCAAAGATGGAGAAGCATAATGCCCAGGGGCAAGGGAATGGGCTTCGTTATGGTCTGAGTAGTATGCAAGGCTGGCGAGTTGAAATGGAAGATGCACATACAGCTGTGATTGGTTTGCCAAATGGACTTGATGGATGGTCATTTTTTGCTGTGTATGATGGGCATGCTGGATCACAAGTTGCCAAGTACTGCTGTGAGCATTTATTAGATCATATCACAAGCAACCAGGATTTTAAAGGGCCAGATGGGCCTCCATCTGTGGAAAGTGTAAAGAGCGGCATCAGAACAGGTTTTCTGCAAATTGATGAACACATGAGAGTGATCTCTGAGAAGAAACATGGTGCAGACAGAAGTGGGTCAACAGCTGTGGGTGTCATGATTTCTCCCCAACATACATACTTCATCAACTGTGGAGACTCAAGAGGTTTACTTTGTAGAAACAGGAAGGTTCACTTCTTCACGCAGGATCACAAACCAAGTAATCCACTGGAGAAAGAGCGTATACAGAATGCAGGTGGCTCTGTAATGATTCAGCGTGTGAATGGCTCTCTTGCAGTTTCAAGGGCACTTGGAGACTTTGATTACAAGTGTGTCCATGGGAAAGGTCCAACAGAACAGCTGGTCTCACCTGAGCCTGAAGTTTATGAAATTGAGAGATCAGAAGAAGATGATCAGTTCATCATACTGGCTTGCGATGGTATCTGGGATGTTATGGGAAATGAAGAGCTGTGTGACTTTGTAAGATCCAGACTTGAAGTCACTGATGACCTTGAGAAAGTTTGCAATGAGATAGTTGACACCTGCTTGTACAAGGTAGCCAGACTTGAGAGAAGAAGTTTATTGTGTTTTCACTATTAGAAGGTTATGAACAAGTTCATAATAAGTGTTGAGTCCAGTATATAAGTATCTGATGGTTTGTGTTAACATGACTTTGACAGTAATTGCCCTGATTCCCCCAAAAATGGCGATAGAGAACAACAATAGCAACAGTGTAGCTTTCTGGGTGGTTTTGCTGAATGAGTTTAAAATCATGTGCAGTTATGTTGTGATCACTGGGAAACTAAAAGCTGATGGGAATTTATGGGCAAGCCAAGGACTATAACTGCCCTTTTCTGTTTCACAGCATACTTTAAGCTTAACTCTTAAGACTGAAGCAGGCTAGAGAATATTCTTTCCCTTCCTAATCTTCCTCTCCTTTTTTGGGCATATGGTAGTAACATTTCTGACATAACTGCAGCAATATAAATGCAGAATGAATGAACCTTGACTTCGTATTTTGCAGTTTAAAATTTCTTCTTGACTGTATGAAGGTCTGACTTCCTAAGTTAGTTTTTATTCTGGTTTAATGGCTATATTTTATTCAGCTTCATGTGGTGCAGCTCTGAAACTAGCTCAGGTAGAAGATGATGGAAAGGTTTTATATAAGACATCTGTATAATTTTGTCTACATTAACTTATACTTTGTATTAGTAAGTTGCAGGATGGTGCAGTTACAGAGTTGCATAGCTTGACACCTGATTTTCCAAAGGAAAGCTTTCTGCGAGAGCAAGTAGTGAAGGACAAAGGATAATAGCCTTAAACTGAAAGAGAATAGATTTAGATTAGATATTAGGAAGAAATTCTTCCCTGTGAGGCACTGGCACAGGTTGCCCAGAGTAGCTGTGTTCGAGGCCAGGTTGGACTGGACTTAGAGCAGCCAGATCTAGTGGAAGGTGTCCCTGCCCATGGCAGGGGGTTGGAACTACATGATCTTTAAGGTCCCTTCCAACCCAAGCCAGTCTGTTCTCTATTAAAACGCCAACATTTTTGATACTAGGGAGACAAGACAGCATCTCTGTTCTTGCCACATGGCTAAGAAGGTCATTGTTTCTATTTTGGAAAAATGCAGCTGTTTTCCAGCACTGGCAGGTTGATAAGACATATACTTTTGTTTACAATTTTCATCTGGTAATCCCAAAAACAACCTGAAAAGGAAGAGTGGCTTGTGGATTCTGTAAGTTTTTCAGTAGCCGACTGTCAGTACCTCTCCATACACTCATATACATTTGCTTCAAACACTGGCTTGTTCTTGCTTACTTCAGCAGATTTAATTGGTATTAAAAGTTAAGCATATGGATGCATGCATGTAGACAAGAGCGCAGGGATATTGAAAACAAACTGTTACTTTTCATAAGCAGAATGTGTTTACATTTTAACATATTCAAGTATTAGGGTTCTATTTACTTGGAGTTTTAAATGTTTTCATTTCAGAGAATGGTTCTGTAAAGGCCTGGACCCATTCCAGCTGGTCTTTTAACTGATCCTCTCTCTTGTAACTTTTCTTGTTTTAAAAGAGAAGAGGCAAAAAGATAAAAAAAAAAAAAAAAATTAAAAAAAAACCCTAATTGCTGTGGTTTTAGGTGGAAGCATTGTCTGACTTCATTAATTCTCTATTTAGAGCTTTTAAGTGATAATAGTTTTGTTTACCCATCTGATATTCAGCTGTTTTTCCCAAATGATTGGATAGTACTTAAAATAAGATAGAACACACTTTGTAATTACACAGCATTCCTTAGTAATGTCTGGTTTTCAAAGATAATGGGGCTGTCTGTCATTGGCCTCAGGTAGTATTCAGACCATAAAAGAGTGAAGAGCAAAGTGACTTAAATTGTGCTGAAAAACTGAGCAGACTTCTGGAATTTTTTGAGGGAGTAGGAGGAAATTAAGGAGAAAGATAACATTAATCCATAGTCGTCAAAAATTGCATTCTAATACCTTATGACTTGTGAATTTTTGTGTGTAAAATGCTTTGATATGCATTTAGCCTGGTGTGTATGTATTCTCAAATAATTTTTTCTTTTCCACCAGGGAAGTCGAGACAACATGAGTGTGATATTGATCTGTTTTCCGAATGCACCAAAGGTATCACCAGAGGCGGTGAAAAGAGAGGCAGAGTTGGACAAGTACCTGGAAAGCAGAGTAGAAGGTGGATCATTTAAAAAAAAATAAGTAACTTTGTTTCTAAACAGACCCTCTGGCCCCTTTCCCCTTCCAGCAACTAAACTTTTAACACCTTCAGGCTTTTTAATAGACCTTCAAGTGCCATTGGCCAGCTAGTGTGCATCCCTGAAAAAGGCACTCAGATAGTCCCGCTGCATGTCCTGAAAAAAATCTACTATGAAAGTGCAGCAGCCTGTGGTCCTAAAAGTTACTCAGAACAGCAGAGAAATAATGCATTTCTGCTCTATGTTCTTTATGAGTCCATTGACAGCGCTAACTTCTGACCAGTAAATCTCGATTCCTTTTAAATGAGTTAAATGGAATAATCATAAAATCTTGCGAAGTGTGAAGATGGTAATTTCAGTGCCATTTTCTCTGGATAGTTATGTACAAATCAGTTAGACATAATATTATCCAGTTAAGGTAGGGTTACAGCTTGATTGCGATCATCTTTAAGGCACCTGCTAGCATATTCATTTATTTGAAAGTACATCAGAAATTTGTCAAAGCTAATCTTTAAGCATTCATGATGAACAAAAGCTGGGAGCTCATCTGACGCTGGCAATAACTGCAAAATTTTGCTTCAGAATTGTATTTCAGGCGTTCTTAGGCTTTAAACTGAAACTAAAAGTCTTAACAAATTTTTGGTGACCTAACTGAAAACGATATTTGAAATCAATTTGATTTAAAAGATTTCTCATTATATCTGGATTTATAGTGCCTTTTGATATCTAAACACAACTTCAGCTTGGAGTTTGTTTCTGAAACATAAGACAAGCTGTATGCATTATTTGCATAGGTTAAGTCTATTTTTGATGTGGACTCGTCAAGACCCATATGTTACAAGTCTAGTTATGTGTATTTACTCCATAAGTCCTTAATAGTACACAGGGCACAATACACAAAGTTTGTCACAACTATAATATTAGTAATTAGTAAGTTAGAGGAATATATTGTGCACTTTTTTCTTCTTAACTTGCATGAAGATGACAGTGCAGCTTCAGAAATTTCAAAGAACTTGTCTGCATGGGAGTTCTGGGTTCAGATAAATCTATGTGCAATTTTAAAGCACTTTCTGCCTGTGTAGGTGTTCCTTCAGAAAGCACCACCTTTTTTAAAGGCCTCATTTGCCATGTCTTGGCAAACTACATCTGTTCTGCCCCTGAACAAGTTTCCAGAAAGACATTTCTGTGGTTTAAGCTGACACTTCCCTAATAAGAGAAGTTGGTGCGCCGTAAGCAATAGTGTGAATCTTTTTGACAGCGTAGCAGGAATATCCAAGTGCATGGTAACACTGGATGAGTTCAATGTCAGATGGCTTTCTCCATTTCAAAGCAGTGAGCAGTTTTGCACCAGGCATTTGAAGAGCTTACTATGTATGCCCACTCAGAATTTGTGAAGAGCAATTGTGCTGTAAAGTCACACATCAATTCACAGCATGCTAACTCCCTTCATTTGGGCAAGTATTACCTTCGTATCTTAAGGTACTTTATCTGAATTCAGACAAACCCATGACTTACCATATGAAAATGCATTCAAGGCTGCATCTTTAGCTGGCCTCATTGTACCCCAGGAATATATGATGAGGAAAGCTGACATTTTTGTGCAGACACTTCATTTTGTAAATGAAGAACCTGAACACTGGAACTGTGTGTGATTATGGTACATACAATGAATTTGGCTGCCAGTATTTTGCATTTATACAAAAACAAAATTTCAAGAATGAACAAAGTTTGATACCTGTATAGAGGCAGAAGGATTCTGTATGTAGTTATAAAGCACTTTAATACTAATATATAGCGACGATGTCTGAAGAGTTTGAGGAAATATATTATACTTCCCCAAAAGGGTTTTTAGAGTTATCTTCAATCTCTTGTCTATTCTTGCACAAAGATATTATTTAAATTAATGAGTATGTATTAAACACTATTCAGTCCATCAGTGATTTATATCAACTGAGTGGAGAATTTGGCCTTTTAGGTCTTACTCCTGAGGGAAGTTGAGAGGCTGAACTAAGGCAGAACTTCAAGACCAGGAACTGATTAACTTTGTTACATTGAATTTGGTGATTCTTAGTAGGTAATTGTTTCCTGGTGTAAGTGGATAGTGCAGTGTGGCTACTGAGGTAGGACTGCTACAGCATCTGAAGCTTTCAACACTACAATGAATAATCTTGCTGGTATCCTAGAATACTTTAAGAATGGCAGTGCTTAACTTTAAAACTGTAACCTGCAGCTGAAGGAACTAGAAAATATAAAGAGTACTTTTATAAAGATCTCACTGGTCTGTAACTTCAGTTTAAAGTTAAAACAGAAACTTGGTGAAAATGCATGTCATGTATTTTTATGCATTTCACTACTCAGCATAGATGAGATTTGATGCTTACTAATGTGCATTTTTTGGGTTGTTTGTTTTTTTTTTTTTTTTTTTTCCTGGTTGTACTTTTATTCCCTCGACCTAGAATATAAGAATATAACTTTATCCTATTAAGAAGCAGTGCAAATTTTAAGACTGAATGGGGTTTAGTGCTGATGGTCATCTTGAATAAGGAGAGGTGATTCAGACTTAAAAATGTAGAAAGTTTTCTATTTACCATCCCACCTAGGACTTTCCTTTTACTAATTCTGATGTGTTTGTGGTCCAGATTCATAGCTGCAATAAATAATAATGGAAAAAGCAGCAAGTGCGGAGAAGCATCTCTGTGTGATTACCTGTAATAAATCAGTATTACTCTTAAAGTATCATGTGAATTTCATGGTAGAAGTAATCATTCATTCCAAAATGTGTAGCTATTATTTGCAGTAATATGTGTTATTGATGTGTTGACTATAAAAAGAAAGTTGTCTAAGCTTTTTTTTCTATTCTCTTTTTTTTTTTTACATAAAAACATTCCATAATAGATAATCCTTGCAATGTTTACACCTATAGAGACAGAAATAATTTTAAGTAAGCCATTATATGTTCCTTCTCATATTTTTCACAAAATCAAAGCCTTGGCTTTTCCTTAAACTTTGTGTAGGATTCCCATTCAGAATATCAAAAAGCAGATACGTTTTTGTTTATCTTCTATTTTAGGTTTGTAAGTACATTTTTCCAGTACTTGATATCCTGAAAATGTGTAGATTTAAAAGTAAATTAAGGGTTGGAGGGAGGGTTACAAGATGTATTGAAAAAAGATAATTCCAATAAATTCAACATAGCTAGCAGACCGACTCCATTTGTTGTGTCTTCAGTGTTCATTCAGTCTGTATCTGTAGTTTTATCAAAATATAAATGTATTCATTTAGTGGAGACTGTATGTTAAATGTACTGCAGTTACAGGTTGTGAAGCTTTGTAGTATAGGTAACTTATAAATTCCTTATTTTTGTACAGCAGAACTTTAGCACTAGTACAATGTAGACTATATTAGATGTTCAAAATTGCACAATAAAGGAACTTGGCAAACCAAATCTGAGATCTTTGCTTTTTATTGAGATTTAAGAGTGTTAGATTATTTACTGAACAGTAGATGGTAAAACAAATTTTGGCTATAGATGTTGAGGAAATGGCAAATTTTTGAGATGTCTATGGTGTGTGGTGTCATTTATATAAAAAGTAGGTTTGGAAGTAAATGGCTTAAAGCTTTTTGTTTGCAGAGTTTGACGTTGGTTGAGGCCTAGACAGTGCTTCCACTGTACCTGGCAAATAATTTACACAGCCTGACTGCAAAAGAGAGATGATGTTTGTCATAAGCACACATAGCCCTAAAAAACTTACATGCACAGAAAGTGTCAATTGTTGTGGGTTTTTTCTTTTATTTTTTCTTTTTTTTTTTTTTTTTTTCTTTTTGCATAAAGGACTGGGTACATGTTGGTTTTTAAAGCTTTTAATGCACCTTATCTCACAAATTAAATTATAAAATAGAAGCTCTGTATGCTTTTCTGGAATTATCATTTAGGAAAAAAAACCTTAATGCTAGAGTGTTCTTCAGAAGTGGTACTGATGAATTCCAGCTACTCTTCAAGCTGCATAAATACTTTATTACGTGAAGAATAGTGTGTATCTACATATGTGTATGTACGTATGCATGTATGTACACATTACGGTGTGCTGCAGTATTCCCTTGAAGATCAACAGCGCCAAATCTTAAAAATTCATCTGTCTTGCAGTATCTAAGAGCTCACGTTTACAGAGAAGCCAATGTTCTTTAAATTTCATAAAATCCCTATTTAAAGTCTGAGTCTTCAGAGTGTCTTAAGCTCAAATAAAATTGTGTGCTTACCAAAAAAAAAAAAAAAAAGCCTAAAAATAAAGACTGAATTTCTTAGCCAGTGTGACTGGTTACAGTACAGATTCTCTTCACTCAGAAGTTGGTGTGGATCAGGTTTTAATAACTGCCCAGTGTTCACATATCCCTGAAGTGAGTTGAGGACAGAATTGTCTCTTAGATACGATGTCCCTGGCTTTTGATTTGTATGTAATAGTTCTTAAATTTGCTTGTCACTGTAATGCAATGAGGTATGAGTATTGGCTAACACACATACAGCCATGGGAGTTATTTTTAATATGTCTGACTTTTTGGGTTTTGAAAATGCTATGCTTTGTATGATGGCAATAGTCTTACTTTCTGTTGCAGTGATAATCTTTTACCTTCTGTTGCAGCGATAAAGTGCAGGGCATTCTGTTGGGAAGATACTGCATCTTCTGTTATATCTAGTGTATAGCAGAAAAGCTATTAAAGATATTTTCCCTGCTTTTATTAGGTAGCTATGTACTTCTAAAACCAGTGTGCATGTTAGCAGTTAATAATGTATGTCAAATCTGTTAGAGGTTCTTTTTCTTACCAAACCAAAGTTAACAATTACCATGCTGAATATGGTCTGTTATATTTTTTTAATATATATACATGTATATTTACTGAAGTTAAGCTGCTTTTTTATAAAACTGAGTGTTTCAATCTTTTTAAGTTAAATTTGGACTGCACTTACAAAAAAAGTACTTCTGATTCCCAGAGATCATAAAGAAGCAGGGTGAAGGAGTCCCAGACTTAGTCCACGTGATGCGTACGTTAGCAACTGAGAGCATCCCAAACCTCCCGCCAGGGGGTGAATTGGCGAGCAAGTGAGTTCACATTGGTGTAAATGTGGTTTTTCATTTAAATCAAAACTTAACTGTAAGGCCACTCTTAAAAGCAGGGGGGAGGGTAAAAGGGTAGCGGACAAAAGGTGATGATCTGTGCTTCAATTTGTGTTACTCAGTTTTTCTGAATGGACAGGACAAGCATAAGGATAGCGTTAACTATGAATCACTTCTAAAATTAAATGTCAAACTGTCGCTTTGGGAAGGACTGAGGGTTTTTTTTTAAGGGTGGCCTGAGTGTGTCTTCTTTTCTGTAATTAACTGGGTTTTCTGGGTGGGAGGTTATATTTGAAGATGCAGATATAATACACTGACATAGTAGCTCCTTGGGTATGTAGTTCCACGCTTTGACAAGAAGTGACATGCCTATAATGTTTTGCTTGGTAGCTTTCTTTTCTTGTCTGTAGCTAAAGCAGTGTTGTAATTGCTTAAAGTTTGCTTTTGTATCTCTCTGCTGTGACAAATCTGAAAACTAGATAGAAGTCTATGAAAAAAGTGGGAAGTTAAAATTACACTCTTACATAGGCTGGCTTTGTCCTTCAGGAGTGTTCAGTATTGATGTTTTGTTACTTCCCAGATAGATGTTCAGTCTCTAAGGAAACAATGCTCTTTGCTTGTTTGCACATCCAAGCCAAGTACTTTTTGTTCAAAAGATTTTTTTGTGAACCTCTGCTGTGTTAAAATGGATTGGG
The DNA here is from genome assembly GCA_032466535.1 of Forpus xanthops. NCBI lineage: Eukaryota > Metazoa > Chordata > Aves > Psittaciformes > Psittacidae > Forpus > Forpus xanthops. The sequence continues at coordinate 83,576 of JASSUY010000020.1, read as the reverse complement.
CACATATCTTACAGACTATTTTTAGTCCTTAAGAATATGATTTTTGTATTGTTATACAAAACCATGAAGACTCTAGATATGTGAATGAATAAATAACTGTAAAATTACTTCTACAAAATAAAATTGTTCTTGTATGAATTGTTTGACCAGGAAGAGATGTCAATTTTGTGTGTAATATCATCTATTTAGGATGTGTTGCTATAGTCTTGAACTATTAATGAGTCATTTACTCATAAAGTATGGCATACAAATTGATTTTTCTCAGTCTTCTTTGGCTAGCAGTAGTATCATGGTTGTGAGGTGGTGCTGAAGTGACTGACCTCCATTGGATTTTGTGTCTTAGTAATACTAGTTTGAATAGGAATTGATAGAAGTATATATCTAATTGGATGTTATTGTAGCTCAAAGCACTACTGTCAATTTGGAAGAAAAATAATGCTTTCCAAGAAACCTGTTATTTGTAATCAGATACATATTGCTTGAAAGATAAGGGAAACTTTCGAGTTCATATATGCAATGTACTTTTTGTGTAATTGCTTGGTTTTATTGCTTTAAATTCAGTCTCTTCTTCCATGCCATATAATCATTTGCTAGATCCACTGTGATGTTTCTACTGCTGCATGGTAGTTCCTGACATTTTAGCGTTATGAGATGATTATAAAGCCTATCATCTGCTTTTTTTCTTCTGCTGCACTCCTTTGTGATTGCACTGCATGCATTCATGAGCAGTTGAAGTTGGTTTTATATCACAGTTGTAGTGTGGTACTTCCTCGTACTTTGTTCTGCAGAAGGAAATTTGGAAGAAAGTTGCTTTTAAAGTCCAATCTATAATTTCTGTGGATAACTCCCCTCTTTCCTTCCTATTCCCCTTTTTTCTTCCTGCTCCCTCTCCAAGGTTGTTTCCTTATTATCTGGGTAAGGCAAAGGCTCCCTCTTCCTTCAGCCTCACATTGTTGGGGTTTTTGGATTTGAGTGTCAGTTTTAAAGAAAACCTTTGCACCATGTATCACAAATAAAAGCAAGCAAAGTGTTTCTTGTTTACGCGCTCAGTGCAGTTTTTCTATGAACATTTTATCAATCTTTTTCCTGTCAGTATATATATCAATATTAGAAAAGTCAAGAATCCCAGAGATTAAAGTTAATTCCAGGCTACCTTAAATATCGTAAGCGAATGTTTTTAAAGGGCAAAGCTGACAAAATTCCTGAATTTTTTAAGAATATGTTTTACCGGACAAAATTCTGCTCAATCTGAAGATACAATACATAGAACTGCTGTTTGCATCTTACATTTCTTTTGAGAAATGTGGCAGATGAGTATTGGACTTACTGCTTCATGGAAAGTACATTTTGGAACGTAATATGAATGAAAATGTATTTCAGAATGCAATTTTTGTGCATCCAGAAAATGAAAACCCCCTACTATTTATGAAAGTGCCACAATATAGTAAGTACTACTGCAGTGTTCATCAGACACACAAATGATGAGGGTATTCAATGTCCATCAAGTTTTCTGTTGCCCTTTCTCAAAGTCAGGAAGTGTAGCATCAGGCAGCACTGCAGCCTCACCTGGATGTCAGCTTGTGCTCTTCTGCTGAACTCTGAGTGGTATTCAGCCTTATTTTTCTTGAACCTAAAGCTTTTAAAGGATGCCATAACTGTCTCCAGTGTTTAATGGCACAAAGTACTAACTTTCAGTGAACTTGATTCTGTGAATTTAAAACATTCTAAAGTTTACATTTTAAGCAAAAATTGTACCTCAGGAATTCGACTTAAAAAATGGCACAACCTTAAAATCTTGTGGGTTTGTTTTTTGCTCTAGACGGAGTGTGATTGAAGCCGTTTATAATAGACTGAACCCCTACAGGAATGATGATACTGTAAGTATCCTTTCTCTTAACATTATCTTCACCACACACACACGATTATTTTAGCTGTTTTGTAAAGAAATTCCTAGTTATTGTTAAACGCCTCGTTCCCCCAAAGAAGCAGTAGCAATGTTGTACTCTTTGGACTATATTTTTTAGTTGTTTTCTGCTGCCTTATGCTGATCATAGTCTCAAACCCCCAGTATGGTTGATTCATTTGTCCTCTGGAATTTCGTTATTTGCCTCCTGTCTGGGTTTCCAAATACTTTCCTGCCAAATGGTATACAGTCATGTATACTTTCCTGCCAAATGGTATACAGTCATGTATACTTTCCTGCCAAATGGTACACAGACATGTATACTTTCCTGCCAAATGGTGCACAGTCATGTATGAGGTTTTATTCCTTCTTAAGGGAGACGCTTCTTCCAAATACTACTAATAAAATGGGTGTACTTGTAAGTTAAGCGGATTTGTAACTATTAGCTCTAAGGATATACTAATTTTCCAAATGGACTGTATAAGTGCTTTTATTCTTAAGCACAGGACAAACTGCGGCAAGCATACAGCTTAGGTTCTTTCCTGTCAGTGGCCAGAGCGAGAAAAATCAACAAACTAAAATATGAACAGTGATCCCAGTTGCAGTTAGCTCACTGGAAACAATGTTCTGTCACCAAAAGTGCATAAAGTATATAAAACAATTAAATAGTTGGTTTACCTACCAGCAAAAATTATTGCATGCTTAGATGTGAAGTAAGTGAAATGCACCTGGACATAAAGATTGTGTGTTGCCTTTACAACAGGGTGCTAGTTTATTTGGCACTTCTTGTTATCTCTTTAGCATAAATAATCCTAAATAGTGGCTGAAGGATGCTTTACCTTCAAAATACATTCTGTAATATGTTATTGTTCTATAAATGTACAATACACAAACTACTAGTTTTGTGATGATATTGGCAACTTGGATACAGAAATTTGCATACTGAATAGTTGGCATGCAGCTCCTGAATTTTTACTTGTTACTGCTTTTATTCTTCCTCTTACACTTGAAACAAACATAACTGTTTTGTTCTTTCATATAATTGCTCTCTTTTGCTAATTCGGGTCCAGAAGAAAAAGCTGGAGGCGGTACTTTTGCAAAGGGTAATTTCAGTGATTTGGGGTTTTTTACTGTACCTCTGTGCCAGCTGTTCTTTATGATTTTTAATGAATGCTGTTGCAAGTTTGAATGAACTTTAGTGCAAAGAAATTGTCGTATGTGGCATTGCTAGAGACTTAAGTAGCCTTTTCTCTATCAAAGGAATCAGTAAGGCAGTGCTTTCAAAGGGGAGTACTGTTTCTACCACCTTCAATCTTACTAATGATAGGGAAGTGTAACTGGAAGCACCAGCATATGCTGTTGTTAGAGCCTGTTTTGGCCCTTAATTACTTAGGGGAAGTAGCCGGTAATGGTGAAACAACTGGGATTGCTGTGCAGAAGCAGTTTGCTTCTAGTTGCACTAGACTCTATTAAACTCTTTTTCAGGGGTGTGGTAGTTACACAAAATCCACAATTGCCCAGTGAGCCTAAGTGGACCAGATTTTAGAGGTAATTGGGTATTAGTTGCTTGGTTGTTAAGGCATGTAGTGTGGCCATGCAGTTACGATTTAGAGCATGTCGTGTCTTCACTTCAAATATTCTTATGTTATATGCGTGTCTTTGCAGTTTTATTAGCATCCAAAATTAGGGTTTCCTGCAGTTGCCCTAAGTGCAGTTCTCTAACCTGAAATTATAGGTGTTAAAATTGATCTGAATTGCAACAGGATGTCAGTTAATGATGGCATCTTCCTGTGCAGTGAGGGAGGGCTGAAAACACAGAAAATGGTATTGATAATAACAAATGGCATGAGGCACATTGTGCTCTGTTAACACACCTGTGTAGTTAGGGTGGCCATTTTTTATTACTTCTGAATACTCTGGGAGTGTTTTTGAATGATGTCCTGGAATATTATTTTAAGGCTTAATAAGGCTATCCTAAACCACTTGGTAGGATTTTGAAGTGTGTTGGTACTAATACTTCATAAATTAAGCATATATGGGCTTTAGATACTTACATGCTGTTTCTGTAAGGGGGGGAGAAAAGAGACTCCTAAAGTGATTTAAGTCTTTACCCTTTTCAGTCTGGATTATCCAGAAATTTCTGTAAATATGGGCACTCCAGACTTTAAAGGGTTCCTTCTTTTTTCTTTAAGGATTCTGCCTCAACTGATGATATGTGGTAAAACTGGTCATCTAGCTGTGGAGTTCACGTTTCATCCTTCAAATGAAAGTGCAGCCCAACCGCAGTGACCCTTCTTAACATCCATCCTCAAGCTTAATTAAAGAAGGGAATATGATGTGTTGGTGAGAGTGACTACAGCAGCGCAACATCTAGCCCAGGAACTGATCTTTTTTGTAAAACAGACTTCTGTAAACGTGATTTCAAACCGTAATTCATGTTGTAAATCAGACTCCAGCAATTTATGTTGTATGATTTTGTTTTTGTAAAGTGCAATTGTCTTGTACAAAATGCTCATATTTAATTATGAACTGCTTTAAATCACTATAAAGGTTAGAAGAAATGTTTGGCTTGTGTGATGCAACAATATATATCCCTTTAATTCATGTTGTGGTTTTGGATTGCAAGGAGCAGCAGCCTAGCCAGCTAGATGCTCAAGAGGTGCGCAAAACTATAAAGACAACTTTTTGGTTTATATGAAAGCTGTCATGTGGGCAACTTACCAGAAACTACAGTGTGTGAATTTGCTTGGCAATGGAAGCATAACTAAGAGTAGTGCACATTCTTCAGCAAACATGAATCAGTTTCTTGGATGCACTCCTGCTCTCACATTGAGTTAAAGGGAGTTCTGATTTTGACTTCAGTGGCAGTTAAATCGTGCCCTATTAGTAGTATTGTGTTCATACGTGTACAAACCTTGGGATTAGAATGCCTTGATTCTTTGCACCTCTTTTTTCATTAACCCTTACCTGAAACTACTAATCACTGAGCATGAACAGGCAGCTTTCTACACACAGTAGGAGTCTGCAGCATTTTTACAATCCTGATTGGCTGGGTCTGCTGCTGTTCCAAGTAAAATAACCTTGAATTCCATTTTATCAATAAAGCTTGATTTAACAAACAAGAAATTTATCCATAAATGTGTAATTCCTTTTTTCCTGCCTTTTAAAATGTCAGTGCCATTGTAAATGATATTTTACTTGTGGAAGAATATTTTTATTAATTGGTAGCCCATTTTTAAAATGGGAAGGATTTTGATTATTGCCCAAGACATAGCCATATGCTAAAGGATGATGTGGGATTAATCCATTACCCTATTTTTTAAAAGTGTGGGGGTTTTCAGGCTTTTTGGTGATTTGTTTGGGTTTTTTCTCCTCACTGAAGGTGTGCATTGGTTTGAATTTGCCTACTGTTTGATAAAAATACATTTGTCAAAGCCTGACAATCTTTAACATTTTATAGTGTGTGTTTTTAATTGACCCACTTAGAATGAGAGAGTAGTGGTTAAACAGTACTTGTGATTTGAGATATAGCATGTTTACAATATTTAACTGTTCGTTGTTTAAAATTCTAATTTAAATTTTTATGAGATAATAAACTAATTTGATTTAAGCTTAGCTGTTTCCCATTAAGCATACAAAAAGTAAGTTTTTGAGTCAGTCGTGTTTGCAAAACTGCTGTTTTGTGCACCTTGTATTGTCTTTTTGGTTGAGAATATTGTATTTAATATGTAGTTTACTCATTTAGTAGGCAGATTCCCAAAAAGGAAAATCAGTAAAACAAGTAGATTGTAAACATTTACTGCAGTTAAACAGAATCAGAACTTGGTGTATAATTACCTTTTGATAGGAAAATGTAGTACAATGCATTTTGCTATATTTGTCTTTCCCTAACTTTGAAATATACATATTTGTATATATAGCCTTAAAACTAATGCAGAGTTAGGGAACACTAAACAGTGAAAAAGTAACTTATAGTGTCTTGGAACTAAGTATAGTATATACCAGCAAACTTTTCTTTTATCCCTCTTGTTTATGTGGGGTGCTTAACCGTAACTTCATTGTATTCAGTTTGTAATCTGTTCAAGCATGAATGAAGAAAACATAAGCACTATTTGTATTTATAAATTTATAGCAATTTTTGCTTAAAGAACCAGTTCCTTACCTACCTATGAATAAATGCTTAAAATGTCTAATTTTGTTGTAGAGTGCAAAACTATAATGTTAACTTATAGCTTCACAGACACCTAATTAACAGGCTTATTTAATAATACATGGCGTATTAGTGCAAAAGGCTAAACTTAATTTAGGACTAGGCAGATAAAGTTCTGTCCTTTTTACATAGAGAGTAAAGTTTAGTTTTGGAAACTGCAAAACCTTGAACTGGACTGTGGAACCTTTGAGTTTTAAACTAAAATCTGAAGGAAAACTGTGGTGTGAAAAGCCATACTTCTAACAATAATCACTTAAACTGTCTCAGTGACAAATGATGTATTTGAAGCCTCTTCTTGGAGGTCTCCTAAAGGTTAGAAAGAAAATAATTCTGCTATTGCTACAGGCGATGTAACTAGGTTTGAGGGTAGCAGAAGAAAGCCCGTTTCAGGCCTTTCTCTCTCCCACCTATGTTCAGCGTTTTGATGAGGTCGGAGCACTGAATCTACTATGTATACATAAACACTGCCATTTTCGATACAGATTTTGATTAAAAATGTACGGATTAAGTATATCAAGCATCCTAGAAAAGAGGCAAGCTGTACTTTTCACTGCTCTGAAAAGGAAAAGGCACTTTTGCACCTTTGTGCATCTCCTTCTTGCACCAGAAACTTTTTTTAAATGCTAAAAGCATTAGCACCTCAGGGGCAAGGCAGCAATTTTTTTGAAGTATTGTGTGTTATTTATTTCCCTCTTGGAAAAAAAAATCCTGTGTGACAAAAATGAAAATTGTGTGATGTTAAAAGATGTATTTTTAAATACATGTCAAATAGGATGGTCCCAATTTGCTTGTTTTTAAAAGGAAATTACATTTGTAAAGCTACTCTGCTTCGTATGCCATGCAACTTTGTTTTCCTTCTACATATGACAGCTTCACTGGCTTCAGTTTCTGTGTGTTCTGTTATAGTCAGATTAAATGTTTCACTGATCATTCTGGGAGAATACCTGTACTGCTTTATAGATAACTGTTTTAAATAATTCTCACTAATTCAGCATTGAAATATGTTCAAGACAGAAGCTTCTAAAATGTGTTTTAAAATCAATATTGGATTAACTAAATGTAATTACATTAAGTGGGGTCCTAGATTTGCAAGGCTTTGTAAACTGGTTGCATCAGTAGAGTCACTTTCACACGTCATGGGGCATAAATGTGCAAGTCCAGTGCAAGTTATGAAGCCAGGGACTTCCAGCTGGCATCACAAAGACCTTGATGTGTGGTCATCACTTGTTTTCATCTTCCAGCAGAAGTCAAAATTGGGAAAAGGAATTTCATATGCTTGTTGTTAAGCTACACTTAACTGCAGTAGTCCTAGGTTGTGTCATACTAGCAAGGTGCCTGATGAATATTAAGCAGCAGATGAGTAATGGTAGCACTTACCTTAGTAGTTCATGCAGATGCTGAAGCAAATAATTTCAACATGTACTTGTGATAAACTGACTTTAATGTCCATTAAATTGCTTATTGCAAAGCTGGTACTATTTCAACTGTAGGTTAAAATCAGAGACATTTTTCTCAGTTCAAAAATTGGATACTTGAAATGGTGATTTAACAAAATTGGGGAACAGTTTTCATTTCAGTTAATTCCCTGATAAGAATCCCATCTTAATTTGATACACTGGGATAGGATAAACTTCCTATTGCATTTCATTTTTTAGTAATTTACAAACTAAGGATATGGTTTCACGGTCAGTTTATAATTAAGACTATTGCTCAAAGTTTGCCCCTTCTGCCCTTTCTGTGCCACTATTCATGCTTATGTGGCCATGCAGTTGGGAGAAAGGCAAAAATCTGTACTCTTCAGATGGGTAAGTTGATAATCCAGTCACTGGATGGTGGTCTGAGGGCAAGATGCAGTGGGAAGACAGGACTGAGAGCAAAGGAAAGGTTACACCAGCCCTTCTGTCACAGTTTGGGAATCCACACCCTAAAAGCAGTAAGTGGTTGACCTGCATAGGGAGTAGCAAAGCCTTTGCAGTCCTTTCTTCACTCTACACTCAAGACAAATATTTTGCATTGATAAACATTATTTTTCTTAAAATTGGAGTCGTGAGACTGGTTTTAATGTCATCATTCCATGCTGACAAACTTATTTTCTGTTTGCTTTCTCTAGAGCTAAGTACCTCTGTCCTGTGGGATAGACAGCATGGGTGCCACAAGGTTAATGCTATGGTTGTTACAGTTTACCTTTGTTCAGTGTACATCAGGATTTCATCATTCCGAGATGTTCACCTTGAGCTCTACCTGCCCCTTCTTGAATTGCTTTTATACGCAAGTTACTTGGTATGTTTAAACTTGGCTGTGTCTGAAATGGACTAATATTTAGTAAAATGTTATCCTTCATCATTTGGCAAATGTGGGATTTTAATATAAACCTGATGTACCTTGTATAGGTTCAGAAATGGTTAAATTTTGTTAGAGCTGTACCTGATATTTTTTCCTGTAGAAAATAGAATTGCTACTCTGTACCAAGCTTCATGAGGTATGGAAATAACATCTCCTGCGTAACTAGTGTAGCTCCTTGTTCGTACTATTACGTGTGTCTGAGATGGTCATATCCTGAGCCTTTATATACCAATACAGGATGCAGAGTCTGCTTGGCTGGATGAGTTTTTTTAACTCAGTAAAAAGAGGCTCCACGCATGAATTTCTAGGATGCTGCAGTGCATAAAATGAAAGTGATTGCTGCTGTTAGATGTAAAAATGGAGCAAAATTTGCAAGTAACAGTCTGAGTCACTAAGTACTTTTGACTGACTTGTCTGAAATACTGATCAGAGAATCCGATCTGTTGGTGAGCTCTTTCTGAGCTATCTCTGTGGAGTGCTTGCAGTCTGCAGGTATCTGTGGACACAGGCACACATCTTCTGAAGTCCTCTGAGCCTTATTTTGCTTAATAACGCTACTTCTTAAATGAAGTAGCAGTCACATGGGCTGTGCCATTCGTTCGTGGAAGTTCAGGAAGCTGTAGGAAAACTTAAAGCTTGTCTTTATTCTCATGGACCACTAAATTCTTTGAGGGAATATGCAACGTGCTAAAAGTTGAGTTCACACTATTTTCCACTGACAATTTATTTCCAGAAAAAAAACCTGCAAATCTGCTGTTTACGTAATATGTGGAAAAACATGTCTGAAGCTTTATTCTCCTGATTGTGTCAGAGTTGTTGACCTACAGTGACCTAGGCATTATGCGTATTCCTTGCTTTATGTGTTCATTTGATTTTCCTCTGAGCAGCATTTGCTTCCAAGCTAAGAGAACAGGAGTGTTATCAATGTCTTAGGAAAGGATTTTGGGGAGGCTTGCTTTAAATGCAGCAGCAAAACCCCTAATCATTTTAACCCCCAAATTTGAGGAGTGGATTTAACATTAAAAATGCCTTTTATAAAATTAATGGTTCTATTCCGAAGATGTCAAAACTTCAGCAGCGGTTGAATGACAGGCCAGATTCCTAGAGTATACATTGGCTTATGCCTGGCCAGATTTTCACTCTTCGCTTGCACAGATTCCTGCCCAAATCACTTTTAAAATACCACTATCTATTTCCCCCCCCAAAAAAAAAAAATAAAAAAAAAAAAAACAATAAGAGAATCAAAATCAATGGCCCTTACTGTTGCATAACCAGTCATTTATTTGCAAGGGTGAGTGCTGTGTCAGAATGTGACAGTAACGTTTTCCTGTAAGAGCACTATATTGGCACTTCACAGCTCACTGTAACATAGAGCCAAAGCTGAAATTCATTTTTGCTTCCATTTAACTGGATATCTCTAAAGGGCTGGGAGGAGTGTGGTGTTTTTACAGCTATAGTAGACAGGACTCTCCATATACATTGTGAGTAAGCTCCTAGGGTTGAAAGAGGTGCCATTGTTTCTCCTGATAAATACCTTTGAGAAGAAAAAAGAGAAAACTGAGACTGGCTGGTCATAAAACATTCTATACTTCTACTTCTGTCAGTGCAGTGCATGTATGACTGTAAGGCCCACAACTTAATTTCACATGCGTTACTGAATTCAACCCCATCTGAGCAATGGAAGTACTGAATAGCCAATTTCATTTTCAGGCTGAAGCATAATATTTTTGTCCAAACAGGGAAAAATCAAATTAAGATATTTTTCATGGAAAATAATTGGGAACATTGGGCACATACTTAACTTTGCATCCCACTGACATTGATGGAGCCTCACTCACAATGTATAGTTTGCACATGTATTGTTGGAGCCTTAACTATCGCACTTTGGAATGAAAACTAAATGTAATCTTTATTCAGTTTAGGTTTCAGAAAAGCTTTTCAAAGCCAAAGTGAAGAAGGTGGTAATGTTAAAGCAGAATGTTAGGTTGATTGGAGATACATTTTAAAGAATTATGCAATTATGAAGTCGGCTTTTTTTTCTTTTAAAAGGTCAGAAGGACACAAGTTTAAGAGCTTTGGTCTTTATTGGAGTGCTTTTATCTGTAAAGAATAAATAAAAGGATGAAATACAAATTGAGTTATCCAGGATAGAAAAACAGTGTGACCCTAAAAATCTAGGAATAAAGGTGCTGAATTTACATAGCATTATTTGTATGTCCAGTGGTGGACCTACTGAAGGGATCTTTGTTGATATTTTTAGGGGGACTTTTTATTCTTGCTGAGTGTTTGATGCTAGGCTGACACATCTGCTGCAATTTGAGATTTCCAGACTTGTAAACTGGAAACTAGGCATTATTCAACAGTCCCCAGTACGCAAGATGTTGCAGTACCTGTTAGCGTACATTCTGCAGGTTAATGCTGTGCAACAGTTTGGTGCTGGAAGATGGGATTTCCTATCCTGTGTTTTATTGCTGATGGTGTGATTTGCAGGGACTTTTGAGTGCAAGAGTTAAGTTGTATTTATTAACTAGATCTCTTTGGTGCCAGGAATCTAGTTTTTGGAGTAAGTGCTGAATTATGCAAATGTCCTTGGCAAATTGTGCTGGGTAGTTCACTACTCGGAAAACTAAATTACTAGCAGCGAAGGGTTAACACAAGATGAAAGCCTCGATTTTCATAGCCAGGGAATACTGGATATTTGAAAAGTGTGAGGTTTGATTTCCAGGGTAGCTGCTTTATAGATCTTTTGAAGCAGAGATTCTGGTTTCTAGCATCTGTCTTGTTACTAAGACCATGTACAAACATGCTGAATTAGAGAGTGTTCACCTGTCTTCTCACAGAATTGACTCCACGTTGTATCATTAGAGTCTCGTTTGTAGTGACATGCTGTGCCTGTCTTTTTAGAAAATTCATGACCTCTTTACATCTGTTTTATGGAAAGTGTAACTTTTTTTCATTGATGACCTGTATAATAAATGTGTGTTACAAATTGAGAGATTTAAGCTTGAAAAGCATGTTTGCAAATTACACAGCTTCGTTATGGAATTTATAAATTTAACAGAGTAATATACAAGAGCATAACTATTTTCCTTAAGTAGAATGTATAACAATATATAATAAATTATTCTCCACGTAGTTCACCCACTATTTACAGTTTTACACAATTCAAACTGTGTGTTTACAGAAAGTTCAATAAATGTATATTTTGTACTATGTACAGATTCCTGGTCCCAAAGAAAATGTGTGAACTTAGTTTCTAACTTAACTTTTGAGATTGTACCTTTTTTTTCTTATATTTTTCTTTTTTTTTGGTTTGGAATCAGGTGAACAAACTGCGTCATGCCTGTTGAGGGTGGAAGCTTGCTTTGGAGAAAATGGGAATTGGAAATATTTCTAATCTACAAAAGTGATTCCACTAAATAAAACAGGCAATTACATCATGTGTGTGTATTTGACTGGTATGCTATAAACCGTTTTCACACCTGGTTTACCATCACTAATTTCCAAACTCAGTCAGGTCTCCTTCTGTTTTCTGATTCAAGTTAGTTATATTAAAATTGAATATTAAGAGCTTATTTTGATCCTTTTTAATTACAGTGATCAAACTTCCCCTTTTCACTGTTTTTCCCTTTAAATGTTGAAATTCTGAGATAATACAACATGCAGTTGGCTTCAGCCATGGCATTCCCCAGAGGTTGCCTGATCTGGAGCTTTTGGGAGAGCTAGGGATTGCTCAGGGTACCCAACTTCTGGAAGAAACGTCACAGAGGAGCAAAATATATTTGTATCTTTTGCCGTGATTCAGGACCGGGAAATAGAGGGTAGACTTCTATAGGATTTTGAGGGAAAATGAACCTATATATTATCTGTTCACATCTGTCTTCCAGACAGAGAGACACTGACATGGACTATACAAATTAAACCAGGGGAGGGGACAGGAAGGTGTTCTGCTGTCACCTGTGACGTGGAGCAAACTCGTCTTTTCTAAGGATTCAGTCCCATCCCTTTAAGGATTAAAAATCAGAACTGCTGAGTTGTCTTGGAAAATTAAGGAGTATTTTCTTTGGATTAAAAAACTGAATTTGCTTTCGTAAGAGTGATTGTTATCGTTGTTCACATTAATGGAGCAAACAAAAGTTTCGAAACCAAATGTTTTATCCCTCCTAATCGAAAATCTACATTTCAGTTTATTTTTCCTCAAAACCAAAGGATAGCATACCTCTGAATAGAATTACTGGTTTGAAATTAAATGTAACAGTACATGTAACAATATCATTGGAGCTGTTTAGGTAAAAATATTTAGCTGATTTAAGACACAATTCATTGTGATTGAATTTAATCACACTGGCTAAATTAAAAGAGGTAGAACCCTGAAGCGCAGTTAAATCATTTAATTGATTTCAATTTCAGCAATTTTTAAGAATAAAATATTTTCCTATGATATGAATCTCTGAGGGAATGAAGGTGAATTTAGCAAACAGTAGCAAGAAGAATTGCTTACAGTTACTGATAGAAATAACTAAGATAATTACCTCCGGAGTTTGAGTGAACTTGTTCTCTGGCTCTAATTTGGGAGCTTGCAGGACTGGAAGTTCAGTATAATGAGAATTCATATATTGGCACAGTTAATTAGTACTTATCAATTTCAATGCTAACTTTCCAATGTTTTTACTTTGAAAGTGGGAGAGCTTATGATTATCTACAGCCTTTCAAAGATCATACTTCCAAGCCACAACTGAGAGATTTCTTTTCTTTTCCAAATTAGCAACCTTTTCAAGTTTTTATCTTCTACTTTAAGAAAGTATTTGCTAGCCAGATTTTTACTTCTATTAAGCAGGACTGGAAACTTTGCTGAGACCTGATGCTTAGACTTGTCTTGAATTAAAAGTTTGCTGAATAGACATTTAAACTAGTTTATTTGTAGAGCAGTTGTGAAGTAAATATAAATATAAGCTCTATGTGCTTTCTTGTCTTCATCTCTGCTCCTTAGCAGTAGACATGTCTGTGACACTCTAGTCCTGATGATTCTCTTAGGGAGTATCATCTTGCCAAAGCTGCATCATGTCTCATCCTCTCTACTTTAAAATCGTGGAGTTTCCTGCTGGCTCATGAATACCAAGTGTAGCTTGGTAAGAACAGTCACCTTCCTCTGAAACCAGAATCCTGTCGCATAAATTACAAGAAGGTACAGGATAAAAGAGCTGTGTATAATGTACTTTAACATACAATTGTAACAATTACTTTGTTGCAAACATTAAAAAAAAAAAAACAAACACAACCAAAACCATTAACTGAAACAAAAGCTTTTCTGCTCTGTTTATAACCTGTAGAGGCCCTAGACTAAACTCTGGACAGTAGGAATAGGGTATTTGGACGTGGCTGTCTTCCAGGTCTTTTGTAACTGTGCTTTTTTTTTTGTTTACCTGCATTTCCTACTTAGGCAAATTAGTTTTTCCAAAAGGCAAGAAGCCTTTCAAAGTATGCCTTTACAAGAGTCATCTCCTGGCTTTGTAGTGCTCACTTCTGTTACGGATATTGTGGGAGTCTCACGTGAAGAATATGAAGTTACATCACCTACTTAAATCGATCTCAATCCCAATATGTTTCACAGTAAGTTCCTGAAGTGTCCTCTTTGGAACGGTCTTGGATTTTTTTTTTGCTGTTGTTGCAATGTTTCGTTTATTTGGGAGATTTTAATGCTCACATTCTGCTATCTTAAAAGACTACAATTGGTATAGGAGTAAGTGAAGTTACCTTCCAGTTGGTTACTATTGCCTCCCAGTAATGAGCTGGAGACTGGCAGGGTATCAGGAATTAGTTTCAGGGTGGGGGGAACCAAACTGAAACAAACAAAACCCAACAAAACAGAAGGCTGACTTCAGAAGGCCTTTACTGAAAATGGTAATGATGAAATGGACAGCATGGATTGGAATCATGTAAATACTTAATAACAGAAATAGCATATTGCTTTGAGACTTGAAACTTGCATGAGTTTCAGTATGAAAACTTCATTGTTCTGTTAAGAGGCATTAATAGGTAGCCAGCCTAATAGGCTGAACCTTGCCCTGATTTCTGATGCTAAGCTGAGGGTGAGCTTCAATTTACCTGTGTCTGAAAACCTTGGCATGGGCATGAGTACTGTGCTAGAAGAAAGCTGCTCCAGGCCACAGCCTGGCTTTTGATAGCTAATCAAATCTTTCATATTCAAATTTGATAAGGGGCTATAGTAATCACCTAGATAGACTGGAACCTTTAGCCTAATTTTTATATTCCCCATGTGCACAAATCAGTTGGGTCTTGTTCTGTGGTTGGTTCTTGCTTTGCATGCAGCAAAGCACATTCCTTCTGCCACCTCTCACATACACCTGATCCCTTTGATTTCTGTTCCCTAACCATCTCTTTTAGCCTGAAGCTGCTGGACTAGTCTGTAAAAGTCTTCAAATTCTCTGGGTATTGTAATATTCCCTCTTGTATCTTCTGTGCATTTTCTACATATTCCTAATAATTTATATTAGGAATTGTGAAAGCTTTCTTTACCACCTGGTCTAATAGGATTTGAGGCTCTTAGGAGCTCTGCTAAAAAGCTAAATGCTTTTTACCATGTCTGCAGGCAGCTAATTCTTGCTGTAGTGTGAATACCTTGTCTCAGCTTATCTGGCCATGCATAGACATTTTGTCCATTTCCACTCAAGTAGGTCCTGCGTTGGCAGAGCCCTGCAGCATATGCTGAACATTCTGTCCCAGCTGAAGCCGCTGAGCTCCTTGCGTGCTTAAAAGTAAGCCCATTCATATGTTTGTGGCACTGAACCTGCAATTCATTTCCTCTATCATTGCTGTGGGCTTTTCTGAGAGAAGAAAGAGAAACAAATCAAGACAAAATTGTACAGTCTACATTAGCTAAGGCAAAGAAAATTAATGGGGCTGCTTTTGACCCTTTTACTTCAGTATTGCTTGACTTCAGAAGATTTTTTTTTGCACTAGCGCCTGGAAAATGTGTTGTCTAGTGAACTGCTGCTGGTCTGTCATGTTTTTCATTCTACCTTTTAAGCAAGGTAATCCCTGTGCTCCAATTTACAATTTTACAGAAGTAGTGGTCTCCAACTTATAGACTTATAGAACCATTGTTTAGGTTGGAAAAGACCTTTAAGATCATGAAGTCTAACTATTAACCCAGCACTGCCACATTCCCAGCTAACCAATGTCCTTAAGTGCCACATCTACATGTCTTTTCAGTACCTCCAGGGGGGGAGACTCCACCGCTTCCCTGGGCAGCCTGTTCCAGTGCTTGACAACTCTGTTGGTGAAGAAGTTTTTCCTAATATCCAGTCTAAACCTCCCCTGGAGCAGCTTGAGGCTGTTACCTCTTGTCCTGTCACTTGTTACTTGGGAGAAGAGACCAATCCCCTCCTCACTACAACCTCCTGTCAGGCCATTGTAGAGAGCAACAAGGTACCCCTGAGCCTTCTCTTCTCCAGACTAAACACCCCCAATTCCCTCAGCTGATCCTCATAACGCTTGTGCTCCAGGCCCTTCACCAGCTTTGTTACCCTTTTGTGGACCCGCTCCCAGCATCTCAATGTCTTTCTTGTAGTGAGGGGCCCAGATCTGAAGACAGGATTCGAGGTGCAGCCTCGCCAGTGCTGAGTACAGGGGGATGATCACTTCCCTAGTCGTGCTGACCACATTCTGGTGCAATTTCTTTATCCTTATCAGGTTAAAAATGTTTTTGTATGGTTAGCATAAATACCTTTTGTGCTTTAAGCAATGATGGAGAGAGCAGACTCAATGTACATTGCTGAACCAAGATCTTTACTAGTTCTTCTGATGAGGATGATGGAAACAGCTACTGGAAGCAGTTTTTCCCAAGTAGTAACACAAGGCGGATCATTTTTTCTGTTGGAGCATCACAAGTCTTATTGTTGCTATTTCTCTGCCACCCGAATCACATCCAATGGTGTTTGAATGCTCTGCTCACTAGGAGCAAAACCCTTCATTCTCATGCACTGGTCATGGCTTACACTGTCTAAGCAGAACAGCTTTAACTGGGCAATAGTTAGAAATCCTGAAGGATGCAAGTTAAAGCTCAAAAAAAAGAGGCATTGGCAATTGGATATATCACATAAAACTCGCCCCATACCACCAGTCCTTAAGACAAAGACAGTGGGCAGCCCAAGCCTTCAGGCCAGCTGTCTCTTTTGACATGTATTTCATTAGGCAGTTGTAGTTCCAGAATTACACACGTTCTTTGTCTATTACATTGTGACCCCCAGCACAGCTGGTGATTTTTTTTCAAAGGGGAGGAGGAAAACCAGGGCTCATCTATTTTGATCTCATGGAAATCAATCCTTTATGAAAAGAAAGCCAATGTTTTTCCCTCCTAGTCTGAAGAGAAATAGCAAGTCCCCTTTTGCAAGCCATGGTGAGGATCTTG
This sequence comes from Forpus xanthops, assembly GCA_032466535.1. Classification (NCBI taxonomy): domain Eukaryota; kingdom Metazoa; phylum Chordata; class Aves; order Psittaciformes; family Psittacidae; genus Forpus; species Forpus xanthops. Next base: position 66,689 of record JASSUY010000020.1, on the reverse strand, counting down.
GGCCAGGAGCCCTCGTAGGTATTGGCTCAGGGAAGATGTAGCTGTTTTCCTTTTCCCAGGCATAGATAGGGTCATTGACTCCATTCAGCTGAAGGCTGCCTGTAATCGATTTCCAAACCAGTCTGAGGTCATTGCATACTGTGCCCTACGGCATCCCAAGGATTTGTATATTGTGTGCTTTGACCTGATTCTTTTTTCCCCTCTCTCCCAGCATCCCAAGGTAGATATGCCACACTTTATTGTCGCTTGCAAGCTTTGGGCGCGTGGGGTGGTAGAGATTTGATTTGATTTTTCAATTAATGCCTAGAAATATACATGCAGCTTTAGGCTTTCCACTACCCAACCTTGGTGTCATTGTCCTGAACTGTGGCCTTGATGGGGATTTTGCATGGAATGTTCAAACTGTCTGGACCTGTTCTGGCAGCATGTTCACAAACATATTTAGGAAGCTAGAAGACCAGACCATGGGTCTCAAAGATGGTCTCTAAGGTCTCTAAGAAAATACACATTTTGAGTCATGCTCCTTGCTTCATCGAAAGATGCGCACATAAAGGCATCACTTTGCATAGATCCTTGGTCTAAGCCAATTAACTGAGCATTCAAGAGAGCTTTCTTATTCATTACACTCAGCTCAAAATGTTTTGTTCTCCTTTGATACCTGCATGAGTTAAAATGTTTACATGGATCTGTCCATGCATGTGGCTGGTGCTTTACAGTCAAACATAAACAGAAGGTACTAATGGAATACTTCTCACAGCAGAGATTTAGAAACAAAACCAGTTCATGCAACTTAAGTTCAGGCAAAAGTTTCGGTAATAAGAACTTTTGAACAGGGAAAGATGGTAATTGTTATTTTTCTTGATTAAATGTTAATTAGATTAACATTTGCACATGCTGCATACTTATGGTTAATATTTGGTAGAAGTGTGAAACATTTTTAAATATAGTTTGTCAAACCATATAAATATTTAATATGGTCTGTGTTTAAATGGAGTCACCCTGCTGTCAAAAACAGGCCTATAAAGTCTCAAGACATTACCCAAGCAACTGCATGCCTACGTTCCGGTCTCATTTAGCAGCACAATCTCTAATTGCAAAAGTGCTTTTGAAAACCATATTAGGAATTTTCTCCACTAGCAAATCAGCTATTTTCTTTGCAGAAGCAAACAATGGAGAAGTGACCTAAATACGCACAATTATGCAGGAAATTTTGCTTCTGGGCACAAAATGGAATTGTAGGCTGGGTATGGAAGTTAATTTGAATTTCAGACCGAGTCCCAACTGTTGCAGAAGGGAAAGTCAAAGGAAGCTATATTAGAGGGATTTTTCCAGCCTGCTGTGAGCTCTGGGTTTTCCTGCAGTAAGTTCCTTTTTATAAATGAAACTGGTAAATGCTGGTAGAAGAGGTTGTCACTACTGAAGTTTTCTCACTCTCTTCCCTCCTGTACTTCAAATAATTGTCTGCCTGTTCTCAGGGAGATGTGCTAGAATAGAGCAGCCTCTTTCTCCTGGGTAGTGGTGAATGCTGGATCTGGGCTGCTGCCACTAAGTCTGGCTGCTGCAGAACTGAACGATAGAAAATGCGGCTGGTATGAAGATAAGGCCCAGACATCTCAGCAGCAGAAATCTAGACAAAAATCTGAGGGTTAAAATGCAGCACTTGCATTTTCTTTCTCTTAGCAGACATTGGATGGTTTCCAGAACAAAAAGCACCAAAGAGAGAAACAAGTTAATGAAAAAACAATCCCATGTAATGAATGGGAAGAGGCCAGAACTGTCTATTCATCTCAACTGATTATAATGCAGAATGATGATAAAGCAGCAGAGGAAATAGAATAAAAACTGGAAAAAATAATAAAAAGTTAATAGAAACCCAGCTATAATTAATAGAAAAATAATAGAAAATAAAAATCTGGGGGTCCCCTATTTATCTACAAGCTAAATCAGTAGTCTCTGATAAAAAACTTGCATTTGAAGTATGCTCCAAAAATCAGGGAGTTGCAATATGATAAACCTACACCCTCAGTACGGAATGGTTATTACTGAGGGAAAGCTTTCAGCTAGAGATGTCAAAGCCTTTCCAAGGGGAGGAGAGGTTCTTCTTTTCAGCAGCTGAGAAAAACCTCTAAGGATAGTTTTGGGGTGACCTGGGGAAACCATGGAGAAACAGGTAAGCAAAAGCCTGAAACAGGTTTGCATATTGAATGGTGGGCCCATCTCCTGCAGCGCTTAGGATCATGTCCAATTTGGAGATGAGCAGATTTTATTACTTTTTTTATGCTATTCCTTTCTGGTTTTAAATAACTTGTCCATGGGAGAAATACCTACCACATCAGACAGCCAGGCTGAGACTGTTATTTCAAATGTCCTAGGAATGTGCCTCAAGAAAATTATTTCCCAGTGCTCCTGGTTTTAACTCAGTAACAGTGAGTGTACAGATGGTCCTGGGCATGGCCAGGTGCACTGGGAGCTCTCCAGGTAACTGCAGGTTTATAGGGAGAAGGTGGAGGTGATAGGAAGGAGAGATGGATCCTCATATGCCCCAGAAGGAAGCTATACTTCTCCCATACTGAAAACTAAACCCTGTGCACATGCCTTGCTTATGCCTTAATTTCTTCAGGAATAGCTATGATTGGTGCCACTTACGTCTTACAGTTTATACAGATGGAGGATATAAAAACCCAATGATGTAATGTCTCCATCTGAAACATCTGCCCACTTCATCCTCCAGTCTGTGGGTCAGAGGAAGCCATGAATAAAAGGGCTTTAGTACATTCCTCCTGCCGGTGCAGCCAGCAGCATACTGTGCTCCAAGTCTGTTGTAAGCTCCTGCTTTAGGGATGTTCAGAGGAAGCACCTTCAGTACTGCTGCCCTGCCCTGAATTTAAACAATATTGGTCCCTACATTGACTCTTGGGGTGCACCACTTTTCCAGGTGCAGTGTGTGAGTTATGGTGTGGTGGCCCTTCACTGCTGTACCTTCCTCTGGCCTCTGGCCTCCTGGTTGGTGGTCAGACATGGTGGACTGCCATTTTTAAAAGGGCAAATCTGGGACAGAATCACAGGAAAGTAAGGCCAGAGATTGCAGCGTATGAGTTGGGAACTGAAAGTGCTTCTGAAAAGAAGCGACTGGGCCACCCTCTGCCTCCACTCAAAGTCTAGATGAGACAACAGGGGCTGGGGAATGTAGGCTGAAGTTGAATGAGCAGGAATGTCTCCCCTGTAGCATCCAGGATGCTTATCACACACATTTTGTTATTTAGCGTATCACACATGCTTTCCAGGGTAGAGAAGCAATGAGAAGTGATAGGAGAGTCAGTGTTTATCTGTCATCATCATCTCAATATTTTTATTTGCATCTCTGTGTGGTCCATGACCTTGGGACTTTTTCTATGAGGGAAAGACAGGAGACACCTTTGATTTAGATCATGAAAAGGGATTGCACTTGCAAGCAGCTTTGCATGCAGTGGCACGTATGCTGTATAGGCTAAGGGGGGAGCACTCAGATTCCCTTCATCTTCTGGTTCATCTATGCCTGGACTTGCTACATTAAACCAAATCAAAGGACGGAATTGCAAACAGAAATAATCCCTCTTCTCACCTTCCCCTCATTATTGTTGTCACTGTTTATTTGTTTTATGGAGCCCAAGGGCATCTGTCATGGGTCAGCCCTGGCCAGGGAGGGTTCCTGACTGCACACAAAGGAACAGGTCCTGCCCGTTGTGGGCGCAACAGGCAAATTCCAGCAGCTTCAGTGAAACAAAGAGGCAGCATCATGAGATGGTGCCACCAGACCTGAGTTTTCACAGCATTTCTATTACTGCACCTGAACCTGAATGCAGCCATCAGCAGAGTCTGAGGCAGCTCCGTGCACAAAAGGTCAGACAATGCAGTGTAATTCAGGCTGCCATGGGGCAGCCTTCTGTTAGTGGCTGGGGAAGGCAGGGTAAGTGCTGCTTCACTTAAATACTCTCATCAGCACTGAGGACCCTGCCAGCTGAAATGTTTCATTAGTTTCAACTTTAAGTAATACCAGCAGCATCTACCCAAAGTAACAGCACAAAGCAGCATGGTTGCTCACAGCCATGGGCTGATGCAGATGTAGCTGCCAGCGCTGCTGCCAAGCTCACGGGTTTTATATGACCCAAGCCTTCTGTCACCAGAGACCCTGCAGTCAGCTCTGTACAGTCACCTGGGGTTAGAGGCAGGGAGTACTAAAACCCTTTGTTCAACGGGTAAATTCTATTTCCCTTTCCATTGTGCCATGCCTCTTGTCAATGTAACGTTACACCCAGGGTAGGAGATGTGTACAAAGAAACTTCAGTGGAGGCTGGCAAATTACAATCCTTTACTTGTGAATGAGGACGTGGTAAGAGATGGGTTGAAGCAATGCACCTGGTGTAAATAATTACATGCTTGAAATGGGGAGAAAGGGCTGAAGGCAAGCTAAATGCAAGGTAATTGTTTTGGATGGCAATGGAAGGACTTTTCATACAGGAAGAACAAATGCCCTGCTCAGGAGTCTGCTGGTGATGGAACTATTAACCTTTTTTCTTCTCCTCCTCATTCTTTCCTTGACTTTTGGGGGGTTTTGTTCATCCTCTGCTACCTCCCCCTTTTGTTCTCATTTCCAGAGCAACGTCTGGATGCAGAGGCTGCCTTAGGAAAGGAACCCCACAGTGGCTTATTCCAACCAAAACTGTATTTCAAATAACCTGTGTCTTCACTTTTTCAAGACCCTTTTGATCTGCAAGCTGCCCTTAAAATGATTGCAGCAGGAACCTAAACACCAGTGAATTTACTTTACCAGCCACCTGAGCTGTATTTCTCAGACCTGCAGCAACCGTGCTGTGCTAAACTAACGCTGTAAGCAATGGTAGTGGTCCCTAACTTGCACAGAGATGTGTATGCAGACAAGCTTACCATATCAAAGCTCTTTTATTTTTACAGTTTTCTGTGCCTTCTGCCCCTGCAGGAGTCAAACAAGGTCATATGGGTGAAACAAGAAGTACAGAAGCATCCTTTCTTGGGAGAGTAGCATACTCTTTCTTTTGAGAAAGAAAGGAGTATGGGATTTTTAGGGGTTTCTGTATAACCCCTGGTGCTCAGTAATGTGTGTGCACACAGGCATTCATCCCTGTTCCATCCCTCATCCCCACACACATGGGAAGAATGGTGTACCGGTACTCAGTGCCCTCCAGTCCTGGGGGTTGAGTTGCAGTGAGCAAAACCTTTTTCTCCAAGTGTTGTTTTCAATTACATCAATCCAATTATACCATTTTGATTATATATGGACTGATACAGAAGCTGTTGATCCTTGAACAACAATCCTGCATCTCCACAAAAGATCCTGAAGAGTTGTTATGATGCTTCCATGCCACTTCTAAACACAGTAATACAGGGGAGGACACCCTGAGACCAAATACACAAAGCTTTGGTTGACTTCCCAGTGGCGAAGTAGCAAAAAGGCTGGTTAACAAATCCCCCCCCCTTGTGTTTGGGCAAATCTGCCGTGTGGTGCTGCTTTTCCAGGTGAGTTTTTTGACCCTGAAATGAACAACGTGATAGAGCAGGCACCGTGGAGATAAGACAAATAATGGGAGGTAACTCAGCCCATTAGGAAGAATTATTTATCACCCCTTAAACAAGAAAAATGCGAATTCTGCAACAAAACCTTTAATTTCCATCTTGGCTTTATTTTTTGGTGTGCTTGGTTTTTAAAATTTCAATATAAATCATCAGGATAATAACAGTCTTTGAACATTTTCCCACTGTGTGATTTTTTTATTCATCTATTTATCTATTGTATTTCTTCCCTCTCCCTTGTCCTCTGCAGTAATCACGTAACTCAAGGGGAAAGAGTCAGGATTCTGGCAAAACCTGTTTCTAAGTAAACAAGTGAAATCCTGCCCCCACTGACACCCCTGGCACATTTGCATTGCCTCCATTTGGGCCAGAATTTCACCATGTACCGAGTTTAAACTCCATTTTTGTAGATTATTTTGGACTGGCCATCACTGAAGAAAAGAGTTTGGAGGAAAAGAAAATGCAGTTAGGAGGAACCTATTGCCCGAGAGCAGGGGTAAGAGCATAGGGAGCCTGAGGGCTGGCCCCTTTGAAACCAGATTCAGCAACAGGAGAGCAGTTAGATGTTAGGGGATCACTCCCACTGTTCTCAGGACAGTGAGAAGAGTGTGCAGCAAGCTCACTGCCCAGGACTTCAAGAGAATAGACTTTGGCCTCTTCAGGAATCTGCTTGGAAAGGTTCCATGGGATATAGCCTTAGAGGGCAGGGGACCCAAGACTGTTGGTTGATATTCAAGGATCATGGGCTGCAAGCACAGGAGAGATACATCCCTACTAGAAGGAAGTACTGCAGGAAGGCTAGGAGACCTCCTTGGATGGAGAAGGAGCTGCTAAGGAAAATTCAAAGGACAAAAGAGACTTATAAAAGGTGGAGGCAAGGGCAGGCAGCCTAGGAAGAATACGGGGATGTTGTCTGGAAAGCTAGGGACCAGGTTAGGAAAGCTAAGGCCCACTTAAAATTAAACTTGGCTAGGGATGTTGAAGATAACAGGAAGGGATACTATAGGCACATTGCAAAAAAAAAAAGCCAGACTAGGGACAATGTGGGCCCCCTCTGGAAGCTATCAGGAGAACTGGCTACCCAGGATTTGGAGAAGGCTGAGGCTCTTGATGACTTCTTTGTCTCGGCCTTCACTGGCAAATGCTTTGACCACACCACCCAAGTCCTGGAAGGCAGATGCAGGGACAATGAGAATGAAGAGCTTGGGCCCACTGGAGGAGGGGATCTGGTTTGAGACCATATTAAGAACTTGAATGTACACAAGTCCACAGGACCTGATGAAAGCCATCCATGGGTTCTGAAGGAACTGGCAAATGAAGTTGCTAAGCCAATGTCCATCATATTTGAAAAGTCATGTCAGTCAGGTAAAGTTCCTTATCAATGGAAAAAGGGAAATATAATCCCCATTTTCAAGAAGGGGAAAATGGATGAGCCAGGGAACTACAGAACAATCACTCTCACCCCTGTGCCTGGCAAAATCTTGGGGCAGATACTCCTGGAAGGCATCCTGGGCACATGAAAAACAACAAGGTGGTTGGTGACAGCCAGCATGGCTTCACTAGGAGGAAATCCTGCCTGACCAATTTGGTGGCCTTCTATGATGGGGCTACGGAACTGATGGATACAGGTAGAGCAGTTGATGTCATCTACCTGGACTTGTGCAAAACGTTCGACACTGTCCCACATGACATCCTTGTCTCTAAGTTGGAGAGACATCAATTTGATAGGTGGACCACTCGGTGAATGAAGAACTGGCTG
>JASSUY010000020.1:0-58707 GCA_032466535.1 Forpus xanthops | reverse complement strand
AGGGCCACGAGGATGATCAAGGGACTGGAGCACCTCCTGTATGAAGACAGGCTGAGAAAGTTGGGGCTGTTCAGCCTGGAGAAGAGAAAGCTGTGTGGAGACCTCATAGCAGCTTTCCAGTATCAGAAGGGGGGCCTATAGGGATGCTGGGGAGGGACTTTTCATTAGGGACTGTAGTGATAGGACAAGGGGTAGTGGGTTCAAACTTAAACTGGGGAAGTTTAGATTGGATATAAGGAAGAAATTCTGTACTGCGAGTGTGGTGAGGCACTGGAATGGGTTGCAGAGGGAAGTTGTGAATGCTCCATCGCTGGCAGTGTTCAAGGCCGGGTTGGACATAGCTTTGGGTGACATGGTTTAGTGGGAGGTGTCCCTGCCCAGAGCAGGGGAGTTGGAACTAGATGATCTTAAGGTCCTTTCCAACCCCAACTGTTCTATGATTCAGCTGCTTTACCACCCGTGGCTGCCTATTCATTGTGCAACATCTACCTCTACAAAGCATGCTTCAAAAAAGAGTGGTTTTGAAAGAAATATAAGCTCCCTTTAAAAGCATTTTATTTTTTTTTTTTTGCATTTAAAAAGTCTGAGGAAGCAGAGGGGCTGTGGAAACCTGGACATTTCCACACTCACAAGGTTATTTATCTCTTGTCATGCTCTGTTTCTTCATGTAGCCATTACAAGTGACTAATGCAGCAACGCAGCCCTGAGCATTGCTCTCCCTGGGGCTGGGGATCTCATGTCAGGAGGGTAGGATCCAATTCACATTGAGATGGATGCATTAAATCTTTTTACTCAATGTCTTGTCAAGAAGAGCTGATCTTCCTGCTATCAAATGCACGGAGAGTGCCCCAGCCCATAAAAGCAGTTTTCTGTGCTCATTGGTACAGAATAGATTGTCACTAAACCTTTCAGGCATTGTTGTCGAGGTCAATAATACTGATCTATTTTAGCACAACAGGGAGGGTAAAAAAGGAATTCTGTCAAGATATGACCTTTAAAAGACCTCATCTCTGAAGAATCAAAATGAGAAAAAACTGTGGAAAGAATGTTATTTTGTTACCTTTGGGCATATCTGAACTGGGAGTAATTATACACGTTTAGCAAGAAAACAGCTCACGGAATTGTTTGGTTAGTAGCAAGATGTTCCAACCAATAAGGCAAACAGTGCACTAATTTGGTGAGTTCACATAAAGGTGTTAAAAAATCATTTTGCTAGCTGTGATTTTTAGCAATATTCAGCTATATTTTACTTAGTGGGACACACAGAGAGCACATCCAACTGAGCTCGCCCTTCCCTCTTGCTCCCGTTACCCAACACTCCCAATTTGTCCCAGAATCCTCCAGTTTATCTTTACAGCAAGGACAATGCCTGCCCCTACACAGTTCTTGGGTCCTGAGAGGGGTCTGTGCTTACTATGGAGCCATGAAGTGTTTGGTGGGGATAACACACGTCTGTATGTTAGACATGCAGACATGTGTGTGATCCAGTCTTCAGACATGGACACGTGTGTGATCCAGGCTTCAGACATGGAGGCAAAGCAGAGGCAGTAGCAGGGGTCCTACCAGACTCACTGTGTATGGTGAAGGCAGTTCAGGTGTTAATCTCAGGGTAGGACAGTTCCATTTGTTGGTACAGACACAAGAACTGACTTCTTTATCTTCTTCTGCACAGCACTTCTCACGTCCATGAGGTTGGACATGAGGGTAAACACTTTTCTTCAGTTTTCTGTTGAATGTAAGCAGACTTCATTCCAATTTAACACTGATATATATGGATCAGAACATGACCTTTCAACCTTTCTTTAGGTACACAATTATTTCACCACTGCTTTTCCTCTCTTTGTCAGAATGAGGATAATTGGGGATGGAGTTACATGTCTTAACCAATGACTCACTGTCAAGTGCTTTAACTCATACATGTTTCATTATAGCCAACATCTACAGATATTTTTGTGTCTAATAAAAGACCCGATATGCAAAATCACCAGGCTAGTTAGCTTCACTTGGGAAGAGCTATAGGTGGGAGAAGAACAAATGTATAGATAGAATGAGCAGTTTTTCCAGCCAGCATAAATAAGTCGTTGTCTACTTTGCTTCAGGGAGCTAATTTTTCATGTGCCACCAACACTGGCTTTCTCGCTTGACTTGATCTGTATTGTGACATATGCAGCAAGCCGTTCTCCCTTCCTCTGTTACATTTATTTTAGGCTAGTATAAATGCATTTCCAGAAACCTGCAGAAAAGACAGTCTAAAAATCCTTTGTGCATTCTCTTAAAAAGCTGGATTTACATGGTGTGCTCAGGGCTGTCATCCTGTAGCCTGCAAGCAAAATCCCATGTGCTTCTGATACCGAGTGTCTACCTTAATAGCAGACCACCCTGCTTGCCTTGGCCATTCCCTTACAGGTCTCGGCTTCAGCAGTAGGAGTGGGAATCACAGGTCTCGTGTCTCTAGTGACTGGGCAGGGGAATAAGGTGGCTGTTTCCAGCTGAAGTTTCCCAAAGAGATAACACATAATACTTTCAACTTCCTTTAGGTGTGAGTAGTGTAGGGCTACAGAAGTGCTAGCAGAATCCATATAGCAGGTGACAGAAGTTCCTTTCATCATTCCAGGTAGGCAATGCATTGGGGAGCATCTGTATCTGCATGACATCTGCACACAAGGTTTGTCTGAACAGTTCCTCTCTGACTGTCATGAGGCCTCCATCAAATTACAGAATCATAGAATAGTTAGGGTTAGAAAGGACCTTAAGATCATCTCTCTAATGTTTGATGGCGATGACTGAGCATGAGACTCCCTTGGACTGTAAAAGTTTAGCCATGCAAAAAGGGAGCTTTAGCCATTATTTTACCCAGATTTTTCTGGTTTTCTACCAGTTTCAGCAGAGATCAGGGACTGCAGCTATGTAATGCCGGCTCAGACAGGAAGACCAAAGACAGCTGGGATCTTCCCTGTTGTACAAAGAACAAAGTTTTACCTTGGCAGAGTTCTCTAGAGTGGAGAATTTCCTCCTACCTCCCCATCTTTTGGTATAAATGTGATACGGGATACTTAGAACTCTCTCTATTGAGGAATGACTGTTACAGCATTTGTCTTTTTGCACAGTTAGGCAGTATCGCATGATTAGGAGCTTTCTGCAAGAAACCGGCTCAGAGATCACAGTACCACTGTTAATCTGAGGCTGAAAAGAATTTCCATCCCAAGCCATTCTTGGTCACTTAGATGTCTCTGGGAGAAGCTGGACCCTAATTGTACTGATGCTCTTCAGCATTTCAACTTGGATTATCCTAGCAAAATCCCTGGCCCAGGATTGTCCTATGCCAGGTTCAGCTCCACGCTGTACTGTGAAACTCCTCTCACTTTTTGGAGCAAGACAATGACAGTGTTCAATTGGGAAGTATTTGTTAGCTCACTGAGCTAAATTTTCCATCACAGGGAATCAAGTCCTGCAATCCTGTTGATAGACAAAGGCATACACAAAGAAGGAAATGGCTATTACTCTTGGATTATCTCCTATCATATAAATGGACAGCATATAAATGGATGACTAATTCAGAGAAGTGAGTAATCACAAGATAGCAATATTTCCATAGTTTGGGGAAGTTCAGACTATGTGCTCTTTGGTGTCAGCTGAGATGAGAAATGGTGGGTTTTAGAGATCAGCTAAGATGCACCCGCACAGGAACATAGCTTTTGATTAAGGAAGCAAACACATGCAGTGCTGCCTAACAGCGTAATTCCGTTAATTCCATAACCCCATGCATTATGCTTTCAAAAGAGAGACCATGTGTATAATTACATTATAAAGTTTAACAGGATCTGTGAGCTCTGCCAGTGTCCTGAACCATGAAAGCTACAGATATTTATAAATGTCAGCAAGATCTCCAGTGAAACTGTAACGCTGGTATTTACTTCAGGACTTCATTACTATTTATTAGTGTATAAGATCATAGATTTGAAAGTATAAATAGATGGAGGAATTTTCTGTGGACAGCAAAAGCGTGATTTGGAATATATGCGTCTGGGAAGCAAGTGGAATATCTGATGCATAGGAAACATTAAACAAAGGCTTTTTCTTGGAAACCTTTTCATACGCTCTAGTTCAGTTTATATTTCCACCATCACAAACAGGGCCCAAGCACGGGCAAGGAGGAATTACATAACTTTTGTTTACATTTCCATTATTTTAGTTGATGTATTTAGAACAGTTTGATAAATTAGTCGTGACTCATGGTCCAATTCACATAAGTTTGCGGCCAGTTTGCCTTCCTGTGTTTACAGCACTTAAAACGTGATGCACTTATACTTGGGGCACTTGCAAAATTGTCTTTTCATTGAACCTAACCTATGCTGAGTGCTTCCTGCTCACAGAGTGCTACAAACCAGGAATTCAGCATCCACAGCACTGCTCCTGTGGCCAAAAAAAGGAATTACATATGGTTTAGTGTGAGGTGTCCCTGCCCATGGCAGGGGGTTGGTACTAGATGATCTTAAGGTCCTTTCCAGCCCTAACTCTTCTATGATTCTATGATTTATGTAAGATGAAATATTTGCCTCGGTAGGGGAACTCCTGGATGACTGCTCTCTCCCTCCTTTCCTATTTGTACTAAAAAAGCCTCAAGGTGACCGTCGTGTCATTGAGAGAATTATACTGCAGGTCTAGTCACACATGGATATATTTGGTTGTGTTCTCATTGAGGGTTTTTTTACCAATCAGATATCTTCTGTGTATTTACTTAAATCAAATGAAAAATTCAGTAGGGTTGGTTTTAAATCCAAAATTATCCTTGCCACTTTTTCCTCTGCTACCCATTAGCCACATGTTTCTAAGGGGATGCTCTCTTAGTTCCTTGGAATTTCTAACTTGCCCACTAGTTTATATCAGTTCTTCAGATCATCTGTCCCCAGAAAGTAAAGAAGGTTCAGCTTCAAAAAGTGCAAAAGAACTTGTCATTTTTTCTCCAGGTTTCCAGCCGCTTTAGCTCCTTCATATTATCTCCCTGACCTCACTGTCAACTCTCATGTATTCTCCACAGTCCTACAAGCAGTAGCAGCTCATGACATTGCAGCGCAGTGTCACAGCTCTCCCTGACATCCCACTGCCCCCTGCTCCCATGCCAGATGCTGCTGGCCATCCTTCTCCATGATGCAAATGCAGAAGGCTCCTTGCGCAACTTAAAAGCTATGAGCAGCTGGGGGCTGCCACAACACAGGTTCTTGTGTTGTCCTGCCCAACTCTTGGCAGCGTGGGGCACAATAAGCTGTTGGCCCTCCTCTTCAGCTTCATATCACACAGTGTGGTATGCTGTGATGGAAGGCATCAGCTCGTGATCATCTTCACCACTCAAAAGGAGCAGGAATACTGCACACAGAGCTCCTCTTGAGTTGCCATGATCCATAGGTTTCACCAGTATGATCTTCAGCACAGTCTTCTTAAGCCAAGAGTTCCTGATTTGCGAGCACAGAGATAACCCTCCATCACATTATTGTGAATCAACAAAAAAACACACCTCCATTGGAGAATTTTAGGAAATCTCTGGACTTACAGGGAAGATGTTAAATATATATGCAGAAACACCCCACCAGCAATGGCACTGTTGAGTTCCTGATGTATTAAAAGGAAAGTACCAAGCAAAACAAAGCCAAACAAGTAAGGCACAGATGACACCTTCATAGGCAAACCAGTGTCTGAGGAACAGGGAAACAGTGCAAGAGGTGCTCTAAGACTAACACACAGGACATACAACTTTGAGCCTCAGAGCTCAGCAGGGTCCCTGGGTAAGACAGGGAGAAAGATTTAGCTGCAAAATCTCTTGACCAAGACAAATATCAAATAAATACAGTCCCTGATTCAACTATTTCCTAATGTTGCTAATCCTGTAGATTATATGAAGCCGTTCACAGAAAGCTGTTTTGCAAGTAACAAAGCATTTCAGTTTGTATGAAATTTTTTTCATTTTTAGTTTCCTTAATTTGGGGAAAATTATGCCAAGGAACTTTGAAGAAAAGAAATATTTGTATTTCAAATTAAATATAAGATTTAATTAAAATTACAAATGAAATTTGTAACTTAAAGAAACCATGCCTCCTTTTATAAATGCAAGGTGCAGTCTCAGTGAGCAGAGGAGACAGGACTAGGATCAGACCCTTTGGATCAATTTCTTCCCTCAACCAGGATCAGGGAGCTGTATCTGCTCAGGGGACCAAGCAGATATAGCTCCATCAGCTTCCCATGGAGCAGATATCTAAGGTATTCAGTTCATCCAGGTAGCACATGGCCCATGAGCAATTCCATTTGGATGATGAAGCTAACTATGTTTGACAAGATGAGGGTGATAGAAGGAGGTATTTGGGGTCAGGGGCTGTGCAGCAGCAGAAGAAAGAATGAATGTTCTAATCTGGATGTAGAAAGAAATGTTGGATTGCAAAAGATGGCTGAAGTGCAAAGCACTGCAGAGGTCAAGGGAGTTAAGGACGGTAATTGTTTAATGGTATATTTTAACATCACATCCATCATGCGTTTTTATTAGTGTGTGCTTGACCTAGTGGGGAGAACCAGAGCCTGGGCTGTGGCACAATGTCATGCATGCCACATAGGTTATGGTGCTGTGCAGTTATTAATAGGCTTTTGCTTTTGTTTGCTTTTGTTTTCATTATGAATGGGTAATAAAGCATATTTATTGCTCTAATGAATACAAAAACAAGCATTAGCTATTTTTTGAGACCACTAGTATTTCTACAAGTGACAGATGACTTTCTTCTGACCTTGGGCTTGGGACAAACATTTCATTCCAAAAGATGCATCCAAGAGATAAACGATGGGAATGCTGCCACAAAGCTTGTTCGTAGCTGTCAGGTTCCTGAGGGCCAGAGTTTCTATGTATCCTTTTTAAATTTTAAAAATAAAATAAATGGGAAAGTACTGTAATGTGGGCTTCTTGGCTTGTCTCAAATAGAGGTGAGTGCAAATATCTTCACTATAGATTTGTAAATAGGGCCATGGCAAACAGTAAAGAGACTGTGGAGTGTTTAGCATGCTACTTTATTCAAATCAGCAAGTCCCATTACAGTACATTACTGTAATGTCTTCTGTCAGAGCCATTCTTCTTTGCTTCGTTAGACCACTGTGTCTCTCAGACACACAGCTGCTGTTTTCACGAGGTATTAGCAGCTCTCTCTCAGTGAAAGGTACTATCGGCATCAATTATTTCCATTTCAGCTGTGCCGTGGTGAAAGTCAGCAACTGCACACTGCTGTTCAGTTCCTGATGCGCTCGGCAATCCAGACAGTAAACACTGAAATACCTACATGTTATCTCTTCCAGTTGTTGTTACTGCAATCTTGAACCATAAAATATCATTTTGTCTGTAGACGTTCTTAACCACAAGCAGTGGAAATGCATCACTTGGTGAAGACGCTTTTGTGTCACATTATAATCACGATCTTCGACATATGGTGAGAACCAGGAAGCAAAGTGGAGAAAGATCAAACATGACCTTGACCTGTACTGAATATGTCTACACTGTCAAACAAATGTAAACAGACTTTTTTTACTGATTAATGCTTTGGAGCATTTTTATTAATACTTTTTTTTTCTCTTCCAGAAAACCAACTGGAAACCTCTTTAAGAGGCTCAAATTCTGAGCAGGTGCCTCAGCAGCTCATAAAAAGCCATGTCATCCTATTGTCTTACAAGTTAGGAGCTTGGAAAGCTCCAGCTGCTGCACAGAATTTTGGTCCATGGCTTTAGCTCACTCTTTCACACAAGAAACACATGGTCTTTACCTGGATTTAGAGATGACAGTGTGCAATGAAAGCAGTGAAAGGCATAACATTTGCACCAACTTCTTTGTCTAGGAAAGTCTTGGATCTCAGTCTTCCAAGCGTTGAACTGGTGGCAGAGGGGGCTCAACTCAGGCTAATAACATGACCTCTCTTCTTCCCTGCTGTCAAAGCCCTCTTTAGGGTTCCTTCATGGGACCTTTTAAGACTGACTTTCCTAGTGAGTGTGTCTCTCCAAGGCCACACACTAGGTGATATTATTTCAAAGAGTGTATGTCTCTGAGCTGCAGTGTGAGTGTTGCAGGGCAAGGACATTGTCATCCTAGAGCTCTTTAAAATACCATTACAATTTACAGCAAATAACAGCAACAGAAACAGTAATAAAAAGAAAAATAATAATAGCACTAATGACTTTTAATAAAATGGCCTTAAAAGACACAATACGGAGGTAAGATCACAGTCTAGAGACTACTGCAAGCCTGTACCTAGACTTCAGAGCAATTCTTTTAGGATGCCTTAAAGAAGTCTGCTATAGAAACAATTTAAAATATCTTTGAATAGATTGGTTTTTAGCAACTTTCATCAGGAAGGTATAACCACAAATAAAAATATCTCCCATATACAAACCTACATTTTCCCAAACGTCAAAAAAGTGGCATGATTACTGATGCATAAACATTTGTTTCTCAAAATGAAATACTTGCATTTAAAGTGGTTTCAACATCTGCTTTCACCATCAAACTGATATCACTGAGACACACTGAAAGTACACAGAAAAGCATCATTTATGAATAAAATTAATGAAACCACCAAACTTACATGAATTCTAAATGATCCCTGGAATTCTCAGTAGTTAAACCTCTGCCTCCTCCAAAGCATGTGCATTGGTCTTCCACAGCCACATACTAAAAGTTCTCAGGTTTAGGGAAACAGCTTGAGTTTCCCCTCAGTGGAAATCAGTCACTTTGCACAGCTCTGCAGTAGGTGTGAACAGAGATTGATTTATTACACACAGCGTCAAAATTCAAGTGAAATCACAAATCCTATAGTCACCACTGCTCTTTCTAATATACGCTTCCTATGTAACTGGAATACACTGTAGCCTATTCATTAACCTCCAGCGATTAAGAAGCCTCCTTTTGAAGTAGCTGAGATTAGAGTTGGATGGGTTTCTATCATAAGATTCTTTCTATTTATATTTTTGTAATTAAGTCTGTGATTTTTGAAGCTGAAATCTATTTTGGAGTATCACGGTATATAGTGTTGCTTCCAAAGCAAAGACAAGCAGTGAAGACAGGTTTCTATTGATAGCAGCTCGTCTGCAGCATCCCAGTGAATCTGGGATAGCTCAATCTAAAGGGATATCTAGTAGGATTGTTGCAAGCTTCAAAACTCAACACAAGAGGGCTCCAGCTCCTTTTGTCAGGGGGAACATGCCTGCTGATGGAAACAGCACAGCAAGGCTGAGAGGAGCAGCTCCCTCATGGTACGGGACTGGAGCTCGGTGACAAAGAGCAGCACATAACTGCTGGCAGAAGATGTCTTGTCTGTGCATGGCTCGCCATTCCCCAGAGGATGGAAACAGAAAAACCTGGAATAGTCACATCATGACATATCTGTGAAAATGAAAACGCGTGAGTGAAAATGTTTTGTGCTCAAACACTGTCAGCTCAGGAAAAGATCAAGATGAGTTCACCCTGATTGCTCCACATCTTGCAACCTGCAGCCTGACTCAGTCTTTACTTCCTCTTCAGACACTTTTGAACCAGGCAAGCCATCAGCATTTACTGCCATCGGCCCTTGTCTGTAGCTTTGAGGTTCCCCGGCACCCAGCCCTCAGCTCAAGGAGGCAGAGCAACCCGCCTGATCTGAGGAAGGCTGTCTCAACAAGTTGTACCATCAGTGTTTTCCTTAAACAATGCTACAGCTCCGTACCTACTGCCTCCCGTGTTTCACAAGCCAGCTTCTGCCTTACAAGATGTGCTTCACAAAGCAAAGCAGAAGACCAGTCAGAAAAAACTTAAATCAGGAGCATTCCAAATCTGAATATCAAGGTCGCTATGATGCAGGCTTGACTTTCTGTTGGAAAACAGTATAAAACTGGCTTTAGCACCCTCCCTCATTCTTGCTGGGGAGGAGTAATGTGACCTAAGGGCCAGAGACTTGACTGGTAAACCCTCGTGTCTTTCCTTCTGAAAATGTTTTTTTGATCATAGAATAGTTAGGGTTGGAAAGGACCTTAAGATCATTTAGCTCCAGCCCCCTGCCATCAGCAGGGACACCTCCCACTAAACCATGTCACCTAAGGCTCTGTCCAACTTGGTTTTGAGCACTGCTAGGGCTGGAACATTCACCACTTCCTGGGCAACCCATTCCAGTGCCTCACCACCCTTATAGTAAAGAATTTCTTCCTCATATCCAATCCAAACTTCCCCTGTTTAATTTTGAACCCGTTACCCCTTGTCCTCTCAGTACAGTCCCTCATGAAGAGCCCCTCCCCAGCATCCCTATAGCCCCCCTCCAGATACTGGAAGGCTGTTAGAAGGTCTCCATACAGCCTTCTCTTCTCCAGGCCATTCTGGTTTGTATAATGACCTCCTAAATTACCAGGGACTGATAATTTCTGCCTATGAAAAGAAGGTAACAGTGCTGCCATTTTAAGGTGCTTTGAGATCTGCTAGTGAGAAGAATGCTATAATTGAGGACTGTTTTACATGTGGAAATTGCTGATGGAGCATCTTCTTGGAAGACCTGACCATGCTGGAGCCTGCTTTTCCCCACCAGACTCTCTGGGGCTATGTGCATGGCTGGTCCTTTTTCTCAGCCTTAAAGGAAGGATTTTTGATGTAAAACAGTTGTACAAAACTACTGCCATCTTTGTACATGCAGAAAGTAGCTGCTCTCCAGGTTCTGTGGACTTGCCAGTAGTAAATAAAGGAGGAAGGAACTGCATATTTGCTAGAAAATAAGTGGACTTCAAGGAAGCAAGTATGAAAGACTTTGTCAATCAGCCCTGAAAATAGCCCACAAGGGAAGGAAGAAAATGGGTATTGATAATTTCTGCCACTCATCTCATGTTTCCTCTTGGAAAATTTTATTCCAAAATCAGTACAAGGCAAATCTGCTTTCTGGGGAACATGTTCAGAGCTGCCACTGCTTATCTGAGCTATAACGCATGTGAACTACATTTTTTAATTTATACTACTAATTACATTGTTTCCCTTGTGGTGGGTTTCTAGACTGTATGTCCAGGGCAAGAGGCATCCCAAGGAAGTACTGCCTTCCAGACAGGCAATTCAATGCACCCAAAGGGGATGGGGAAGTGAGGGGAGGCACTTCTTTCTCTGTGGTCACTGGCAGATGGCAAGTTTCAGCAAAAGGGTTGGTTGGGCTGAAAGCTTTAGTGAGACAGAATGAAACCATGCAGCACTCTTTGCATCGACCATGAGAGCATGACCAGGCAGGATGTGAATGATTAGGATAATAATGACAATAATATCTAATAGAACTACATATTGATTATTAATTTGAAGCACTGCATTGAAGTATGGCCACGTACTCAAAAGGACTCATGGATCTCTCCAAAGCTCACAGTGCATTCGTAGCAACACTGATTTTAAATACTTTTTGAATGTTCTCAACACTGGACCAGTAGGACGAGGAGGAAAGCCCCATTTCCAACTGTACTTGAAGGAGCTCTCTAAATCTTTGTTACCACGCAACCCTGGTCAGTGGTTTGCCTCATTAAGGTCTGTGTTCTGCACACTCCAAGCACTAGCTCCTGAAAGGTGAATGCTCTGCCACCTTTGGCTGTCTCCACTGCAGAAATCACTTTTCTGCATTTAAAGGAGCTTTTCAGATCTCTTAAACTTCTTCCTGCTGCTCTGACCCTTTAGCACACAAGCAGGTGGTCGAGAGGTATCTCACCCAAGATGTATCCCCTCCTTGTATGATTCCACGTATGAATGAATGAGTATTGGCACAAGGCAGTGTATATGCTCAGTATTTTAACATGCTTTTTACCAGAAGGCAACTCTTCCGTCTCTGATGGGAGGGATTATGTGCACTTAGTAAGTTGCTGGTATTATGACATGGACACGTGCACACGAAGCTCGCATGGCTGAGTGTGTTATGTCACAGGCCATATCCTCAACTGTGTAAGCAACTGCAGAGTGATTTCACTGTCAGACCCGCTAGCACTTCATTCCTTAAGAGCTTAATCTTGCAATCCTTCCTACTGCTAGTAACCCTTACTCATATGAGTAAGCAGATCTTCCACTTCAGCCATTGTAGCCCCTAAGCTGTTCCCTGTTCCTAGAAAATTCTCAGTGCCAATGCCATCATTAGTGTTGTTGCTGTTGTGTTCTTTGCAACTGTAATATTTATTTGTTGAAAGCTACCTCATTCTCTCTGACCTGTCTCTTGAATGAAGATGGTGGCAAACAACCTGCTGGCTTTGGTTCTGCAGGCTCAGAGGCATTGTCTAAGGACCTGCACCCAGTAAAGCTCTGAGCACTGTCATCAGGTCCAGGCAAAGGCTAAACCATGGACCAGAAGGTTAACCACACACACTGACTGCACTGCCACTCTCTGAAAATCACCCCCATGCTGAACTCCTGCACACAGCTTGGCACTGACAAGGGTTTTAGCTCTGGCAGTCAATAATTTGAAGGGTTTCATGGCACTAGTTATTAACCTTTCCAATTCGGTTCTGTGCAGCCTGGTCCCTTAAATATCACCCCTGTCTAAACTACATGCTCTGGCCATCAGGAAATTCAGATTCTGAAGGAAATTCAGCTTTAGGAAATGCAAATGTTGCAACACCTGCTTTTACTCAGACAGCATGTTAATGCAATTGACTTCCCAAAGCTTTACTATATGGGAAGAAATGCACATGAGAGCTCAAGGCATTGCTGTAAGCAACAAGTATCTTTTTTCTTTTTGGCATTAGAATTAGGAGACAAAAAGTTTCATGGGTGGTCCCCAGTGAAGAGAAATCTTTTCCTTTCCTTTTCTATTCCCTCTTCCACAAACAAGCAGTAAAGAATACATTGCTTTCAGTAGGCAGAATGTCCCTATCACTTTTAATTGCAGCTTTCAGTGAATTTATTAGCTTCTCCTTTGCCATTTATTAGCCAGGGGACAGAGTGTGAAAGGTGGTTACCTGGAGTGCACTCAGGGAGGTTGAACTTACTATGAGGTTGGTGATATCTAAACCTGAGCCTTATTTGCCTACACTTGTGTCCAGTCGAAGAGGTATATTTTTGCTCTGCAATAAAAATAAAGCCAGGAAGTTAAATGAGATTCAATTTTCTTGTTTTGTAGAGAAAACAGCTGCCTACATTTGGTTGGATTTGAAGAGAATTGCATGTTTTGTATTGCCTGTATTACATGGTAACACATTTCACAGATCTTTATGTTTGCTTAATGGCTGCCCATGAGCATGCCATACCTGCAGGCAGATATCAGCAACATCATCCAGGTCACATCAGTTTACTTTCCAGGGCAGTCTCTTTAGCTGTCCCCTAGAGCTGGATCCCATTCAATCACACTACTTTATAACCTGGTGACCGTGGGAAAAGACTCCTTTATGGCTCTGATATTTCACAATGTTCCCATGAACAGTGAAAGCCTGTGCCCAAGCCCCGGCAGATTTTCCTTCTACGTGAGGAGAGGAGCAGCTTGCCCAGTGGCCAACCAGCAAGTCTGTATGGTTGGCACAGATGTGGTTTGTAAACAGAGATGGAGTTTCAGGAAGCTGGCTCACTCCTTGGCTTTGCTACAGGCTCCCTTTGGGGTTTTGCCCATGGTACACAGATGCCTCCACTGTCTCTGAGCTCCAGGTATTCTGGGCTTTCTCTGGGACATTTTGTCTGATCAAGCCTTAGAGAATCAGATGTTGGCTGATGGAAAAGGTTCCTGCTTCCCCTTCTTGACCTACTTCAGTGTTCATCACATCACAGACACAGAGTGGAACTGGCCCCATCTCACTATACAGTAGAACAAGCAGGTCCAAAGCCCACAGCTTGTCCTGGGTTGGGGAGGTATAACATTCTGTATTGCCAACATGCTTACCCTGCTCATAGCCTTCAGAGGAAGACACTCTGTCATACTCAGAGCTGGCCAGGCATAATATTTGATCCTATAAATTCAGCCCCACAGAACTAGAATGTGCTCACTCAGGACTAAAATTTTTTTACACTTAAAGCAAATTACCATTAACTTCATAATAATTTTGAAGGGTAATTTGCTGTTTCCTGTAGTACTGAATTAGCAACATACATAGGACCTGCACTCCCAGTTTGAATATGACTTGGACAACACCTCAAAAGAGTTGTATAAGAAAGCAGGAAAAGACTGACAGGTTAAACTGACTTCTACAGTCCTAACAGATGTTATTAGTATTGAAAATGTTTTCAGATGTGTATTTCTTCCCGGGAAAGTGAAGCATGTATGAGTGTGACTTTAGTATAATTGATCAAAGACTCAAGATTGGTTTAGTGCCAGGCAATGGCTTCAAGGGAGCTACAAAGCCCATACCAATATTGTAGCACTAAGATATCTCTGATAGAGACCAGCCTGTGACACATTGCAGGCAAAGTCAAGGGGTAGTCTGGGAATCTGCTCTCCTTTTGGAGCATCACTGCCTTTACCTAAGAAAGAATGAAGAAAGCTGCTTAAAAACATTTTTCTGCCTTCTTTTCACATCCTTCCAGTGTTACAAAACACAGCTTCCCTGACAAGATTTTTGTATGTCCTGCATAAACATTTAGAAAATTGAAATTTTATAGTATTTATAAAAATGCATTTATATTTTTTACATAGCTACGTTTTAGTATTTCAGTGCATTCTTTTTCAATTTCATCTATCCTGGATGTGTGTTCAAAAGCGCTTTTTCCTCCTGAGAACTGTAATTTTTGCACTGTGGGGAAAGAAGCCTCAAAAGAATAAGGTTTTTCAGGCAAAATAGCCAGAGGACAATATCTGCTTTCATAAAGCCCTGGACATGCTGTTTGCCATTTCCTAATCTTATTCCTGTTTTTTATGCTGCTTTAGACTAACTTCTGGTGGCAAAGTCCTTGTACAGAAAAAAGTGAATATTTTGACCAATAGTCTGAAATCACACATTCTTTCATTGAAAACAGTTAATTAGGAATTGAGCTCCAAAGTTAATTTCACCAAGGTCATTCACTCTTCTATTGGGTCCAGTGACCCTGTCTTAAGTAATCACGGCATTAACATACAAGGTTATAGCTTCCTTTTCAGTTGATGACATAATCTCTTTAATTGGTGTCAGGAGGCCTGCTTATGAAAGAACCATGGAAAACACCTATAGACTATAATTTTACTTTCCCCATTCACAGAGCAAATGAAACAAGCCTTAAGAATGTACTAGAGGCTCATTACATCTCCTGGCCTGTCAACACAAAGCCCCTCCGTTTCAGCCAAAGCGTTAGGAATGATCAATTCTGTTTACTTCTAACTCCAGCCTGTGAACTATTAACCTTTTCAGCAAAACTGGTGAATAGTAAATGTCAGATAATCCTCTCTGAGAAAGTTAAGAGGGTAGATAATGTATTTTAATTGATTAAAACTTGCATGAACAAAAGTTGAAAATATCAACAGGAGCATTCCCCGCAATTCCTTTTTTTGGTGGGACGTGATCCAACTATTCCACGTTGACCCCAGTGTCCAATTCAATTTTATCTTTACTGAGATAAATCTCTTCTAAAATTGATACCTGAAAATTGCAATCCGTAGCAGATTTGGCTTAGCAGAAATTCTGCTTTTAGAAGACAAGGTCCTTTCACAGCTGGCTCAGCAGGAGAGGAGCTACAGAGTTAAGCTATGGCAGGATTTACACAGGTTGTTACAGCAGGTAGATTTAAACAAATATCCCTTTTGGTGATCTTTACAAAGCTCCAGAAATGGGTGCAAATACTTTTATGGTTTCTTTTCACCTACAGCACTGGAAGTCACTGCTTCGCTTTCTTTTTTCTTTTTTCATTTTTTTTGCAATTTGGACTCTTGCATATTTTATGATGGATCCAACTCCTTCACGGGACATTTTCTTGGTAACTCCTATGAAAACCATTGGCACTCTGAGTGACAGAGGGTCTTCAGTTCTACAGTAAACAGCAGCACACTATTTCTGGAGATAGCAAGAGGTGTTTCACCAGCACCACGATTATTCACATCTTCTGCCTTGTATTTTATTTTTCTCCATTGCATTCCCCTAAACCTTCTACTATTTCAGGTTTTTAGTATCTCTTTGGGGTGTTCACATAACCTACTCTTTTACTGTTGCACATTACCTCCCAACAGTTCCCAGCTTCACGAAGCTCTCCCTTAGGTTCATATTTTTCTGCTGAAATGATCTTCACAAATTTTGTACAATTTTTATTTTATGATTGAAAACAAATTTTGGTTTTGTTTAAGAAGAAGAAAAAAAATGACTCTTTCCAAAGGAAAAATTCCTTTTCTTTAAGACAGAAACCTTTAAAAATACAAGTTTAGGTTTTCTTGGTTGTGGGTGCACAACACAGTCATGGCAGCCCTTCCCAATCCTGTGTTTTTTAACAGGCTGTGTTAGATCACATTGGAGTGATTACTGATTGCATTAGCTCTCCTTATCTTCAGAGCCATGGTTATTAAAACAAAGGAAACAAGGCAACTTGTTATTTAATACACAAAACGATGCAAAAGACTGGAAAAATCACTGATACAGGAGAGAAATTGTTAAACATTTCAATAAGGCAGAGAATTAACTCAGTATTACCCAACACTTATTAGCAAAGCATTATTCCACTATTATCCTTATCCTGTGAGATGCTCCCGAAGGAAAGACCTCATCAATTGCCCCTGGCTCTGCCATGCTGAGCCCGAAATAAACAAGATCTGTGTGTAAGTTAGCAACTGAGATACATCCATTGGCTATTCCCTCCCACCCCAATTTGTTGTGGGTCATAGCAGCCCTATAGGACAAGCTGGGCTCTAGGGATGAAGTCAGCAGGGGTGAGTAGAGCAAAGTTGAGGACCAGGCAAGCTGTGTCCAAATCTCTCCCCTCTTGCAAACAAAAGTGGTGGCAATTCACATACCCAGTGCCTGGAGGTCCTCAGCCCCACAAAAAGAAGTGGGCATTTGGGCAGAAATGGGCATCAGGGATTTACAAGCAGGGAATGTGTTTTATCACCTCTGGAAATACTTACTGGGTAAACAATGGCCCTTGCCTTTCATTCCTTCCCTCTCTAGGAGCGCAGAGAATGGACACAACTGAGCTTGAGTGAAATCCAAGTGCACCTGGTCTGACGAGTGTCATACCCATCAGCCTCATCCTGGCCTGTTACAGCCTCCAAGTGACGGCATTCTGTGAGCATCAGACTATAAATTGAACTGTCACCTTTTCAACCTTCTCTCAGCTGAGGATCCAAGGTGGTTTTTCAGGTTTTTGAATAGCTTTTTGGGAGACAAATCTCACTGCTGCATTTCTTTGTGTGCAGGCACGTTACAGGTTTTTTTCTATAATACACTGTAGAAGATGAAGAGAAGGCAGTTCTCAAGTCCAGGGAGGAAAGTCCTGATCCACCTGCACTATCAGGGCTTTAGACAGAGAAGTGATGGGTCTTCTGGCAGCACAGGCATAAGCTGGATTTTCATGGTGTTCCGTACCTGTGCTGTTCTCTGCAGCTCATTGGGATCAGTCCCTCTCCTCTGCAATCTCAGTTTTGGATGTATCACTGTGCTCCACGCTGATGTGTCAGATTAGTTTTACTCCACAAGGAACTCCAGATAATTTTGAATTTTACCACTGCTTTATCTGGAGTTGCACAGTTGCAGAGTCACCTGATTGATGCCAAGAGAAAACCTTGTCATATGTTATTGCCATTATCTGCACTTGTGGAGCCATCAGGATTCTGATGCTCCACTGCATTTCCCTACGAACTGGAAAAATTAACCTCTTTCATCCTAAAGAGCTGAGTGTGTCAATTAGGCTTGAACCCCTCTTCAGATTTTGCTGTGGGTATCCATGTAAGCTGGACAGACTATAGGTTCTCTCCCATTGATATCTTCTTGCTTTCCACTGGCTTCTGGACCCAAGACAATACCTACAAATAAGTCTTAGGAAACACCCCCCACTCCTGGTCCAGCACCCTCTGCTATCCTGGTGGACACAGCAGTAACACTGCTCTATGAAGAACACTCACTTAAATTTCTTCAGTGGACCACAGTAGAGTTCACTGGGTCAAGAGTGGGGGGGTTTAGACTTACTCCCCTCGTTATTATTCATGATTAGATAATAATTATCTCAAAGCAGAGTTCTGACTTCAGTGCAGAAGTAAGGATGTGCGTGTCTGGGGCATAAGTCATATGTGGGTTTGCTTATAACTTATTGCATGAATTTAGTAATAAAATGGTTCTTCTTGTCAGACAGTGGTACTTCTTAGTTAGCCAAAACAACCATAAAACATATTCTGCCCTCCACAGCTCAGCTTCCCTTCAGAAGGAAGGCAGCTCCTCCAGCACATAAACACACCAATTTGTCTTCTCCTTTTTCAAACTTGCTTAAGTCTTTAGGAGCTGGTCTTGCCCATTTAGCCACAAAATGCGTGTGAGTGCATGCGTGCGTGTGTATGCTTCCAGTGAAAAGAAGGGAAAAACCCACAGGTTTGAGTTTGTACAATGTTTGCCCCTTTTCCCAGCAGGGATGGGTTTTGAGAGCCAGGAGACAAAAAGCATGGCCTCAACAAGCTGAATTTAAAAAAGAACATCATTTTCATTATGTAGTCAATCTCAATTACAAGCAAATGTTTTCTCTGTTGAGACTTTTCTCTTTTCAGAGCATTATGCAAGCCTCTTTTGTGGGTTGAGAGAAAGGATCAGTGGTCAATAGGGAGCAGAGTGTTGTGTACAGTGGATTTTTGTATCCTTTAGTCTACTACATAATGTGTTTTGTCAGGAGAACAGCCCAACATCCTGAGCAGATTTGCTGAATTAAAGAGCACAGCAGGGATAGGAAACTTGTTGCTAGGTGACTGACAACTGCTGCATGTCAGTATCTCTGCGCCGGAGGTTACTCTTCCCTTTTCTTCCACTACTCAGTCTTGCCTTTTAATCTGCATCTATAATTAACTCTCCTAATACCGTGCAGCCATTTCTTTCCCTTTTGCTTCAGACGGCTGTCTTGCCATTATTTCATTTTGAACAGAGAGGAAAAAACTATTTAATTTTTGTGCTTCATTTGGCGGGGAGAAGTTGGGAGCTTTATGCAGCGCAATGTCTCATGTCTGCACCGGGATGAGATGGCTCTTAAAAGGCATTTCAGAAGATGTATGTTCTTTGTTCATCTTAATGCTCAGTGAAACATTTGTGTGTTTACTGTTCTTTCTAAAGCCTGTTTGTTTCAATTCAACTTAATTGAAACACGATTGCTTTTAACTGTTTAGGTTTGGTGACCTTCCAAGCTCTTTCACTTGTGTATTTTGCAAAATAGATTTTCTTTATATGAGGCTCTTTCTTCAATGGCTGGAAATCCAGGGCTGCATCTGGCCTGGATTTGTAGTGGCAGAAGTCAGCCAAACAACAGTGTTTACCCTGCTTATTTTTACTCTTATTTTTCATGTGCAGAGCAACCATTATGCACATTTGTGAAGCTCTCTGTTGTTTGGAGGGTGGATCTGCATTCAAGAAATACATCCCTGGTTTATACCCATCAGTCAGTCTGGAAATGTATCTATTTTCATTTTTGTTTTTTTATTCCAACAGATGATCCAAAATATATGGTATTTAGTGAATATCCTAATCGCAGGAATGTGATTAATTTCTTAGATTTTGACAGAAAATGACAAGAAAATATATGTCAACCTTTTTTTCTCAGTGCTCTTTAAAATAGGGCTTTTTTCCCTGCATTGTAAGTGCATGTGTTTTGGGGCAGCTGCACTCAGAAGTTCAAAGGAAGTAAAACAACAATGGAAGCTCTTCTTTTTCTTGCAGGTTTGTAATAAAGCTGTAATCATGGAAAGAATGTACCTTTAGACACTCTTTATCCTGAAAATTAGAGAGCAATATAGGAAGAATAACCAAGTAGATGTGAGAAGTGCTGCTGGTGAAAATAGATGGCAGTCATTGCTTCTAGGGGACTGTCCGCTCTTTGCTCAGTAGAGTCCTGAACTTGGGTAATTTAAGACAAAAGAAATCCCAAAGGCTGTGATGCAGCTGTTTCTAAGCAGGAACTCTTTCCTCACCGGTGCAAAAGGCTTTACTGATACCAGCAGCTGTAAATTGTATCACTCTCTATCAGCTTCTGTGAAACAGGTCCACTGAGAGCAGATTCGGTTATGGAGAGCAGGGACCATAATGAGCACTATCTTATTAATGTCCATGACCTCCTACTTCAAGTTTGTAGCTTGGGGATGTGAGTAGAGGGACTTTCACCCCTAACTGTGATGGTGTCTCTCCTTCCCATTAGCCAATGGCAAAATCATGCCTTGGAAAATACAACTTCACCACAGAGGAGAGGAAAAATTCAGTGTATAGAGGAGCAGCACATGCAGGCATAGGGAGGGCCAGGAGAGTGTAAGCAGTGAGAAGACACCAGCATGGAACTGTGTCCATCAAGTCTTGAATACAGGGTATGAGAGAACCCACAAGGGCTGATCAAGAAACACCAAGCACACTTAAACGATTGACCTATTCAGCTGTTTTCCAACTCAAACAAGGTACAAATCCAGCTGCACTCTTACTAGCTTCCTGGGAGATGGAAAAAAGAGGTAAACACTTTATCCCTCAAGGCAGAAGTCTGGCACTGAGCTGCAGCAATTTCATCCTTTTTTCTGCACAAGGAAGCCAGCACAAGTGTTGTCTGAAGCAGTTTTGCCTTACACTTTTCTGACTGCTCTGAAAGCCAAGTTTGCTCTTCAGCCTTTGCACAAGGTTCAAGTGCCGGGACAGGCATACAAACCTGGGGCAGGCTGGGGTGGGCTGCCTGCTCTGAAGGACAGGCTGCCACGTACAGTACATTGTGGTAACATGGTTTTGTTACAGTGATGTTTGGCATGTCCTCATTTCTTCACAGTCGTATGCCCACGCACATTTGTGCTGACACATTTTGCAGTGCATTTTGGCCAATTAGAGCAAGCAGTGATCTTTTTGTGTGATGTTGAGGATCAAGTCTTGCTTCCTTTACTCAGGTAAATAATGAAGGCATCTGGAGAAGGTGAGTAGGTTTCATGCTACAACTTGGCTAAGAATTCAGTAATGGTTGCAGTAGTTAGTCTGAATTGTAATCTTCATAATCATTGACTGATATTGAAAACCTGACAATAAAGTTATATGCTGTTAGTGACAGGGTCAAGTTCACAACGGTGCCCCAGCCTTGGGGTCATGCTCTAGGCGCAGAAGCAAGTTCTTGTCTTTCCCTCCTTAACTCACAAAGGTGATTGGCACACAAGTGTTATGGCAAAGTAGATGAAAGTGGGATCTTCCTGCTAGCTAAAAGGCTGTAATTTCCCTGAATGGAAGCTCTAACCCCAGAGAAAGCAACTTTGCCTTCACCACGTCCTGCAGAAGAGCGTTACTGCAGGAAAACAGGCTCTCCAACAAGAAAGGGTAGGATAGACCACCTCCATTCCCATCTGACACCTTTCCTCCCCCACATCCTTGGCTTCTAAGCTCCCTCTTGGCTTTTTCAGTTTTTAATATACTTCTTGTTAAAGATGCAGCTGTTGCCAGAATCTGCCACTGCAAAGCTGAATGAGCCCTTTGCAGGCACTGATCCCCAGGCATAAAAGGGAGAAGAACAGGGAAGATGAAAGGAGCTGGTGGAAGAGAAAGATACAGCATAGACAGCAGGAGAAGATGACCAGCAATGGTAGCTCAAAGCAAATGCCTTGTTCTGTCATCCAACACTGACCAGTTTCTGGACACAAGATCTGCTTCATGTGGGGCTGTTTTCTCAAGTGTTACACATACAACTGTGAAAAATCTATTCCCCTGCTGCTGTACCTATTGCCCTTGCAAGGCAAATGCATTGCATGGGGCAGGAAGATCATGAAAAAAATGGGTGACATGCCTCTCAAGGCCAGGTCTAGTATCTAACACCTGGAAAAGTTTCAAGGCTGCTTCAGGACAGAAGTTCTTGCCACGCCATGCCATGCCTGTGAAGTATAAGGAGACGAAGAAGGGCATTAAGACAACCTGTCATTAACTCCTCTGAGGTGACAACTGCTTGCCTGATCCCCTCCACAGGGATGATGAGATTTAGTCCCTTCCTCCACAGAAAGGAACCAATGCTTGATTAATATCTGACCTCTTTCTTTCCCTACTTTGCCATGGAACAGATTTCCTACTTGACTGTATCTTCCTGCATCACTGGAGACACATCACTTTTTCTTGATTTTCTGCATTTGTTTGGTTACCTGTATAAAATGTGTGAAATACCCAGCCCCCATACAAAGACTGAGATGAAACATTAGCTCTGTAGATTGAGGAATATGGCTGAGCATTAGTTGTCACACCTGCTTTGCAAAAAACATGCAGGAACCAGCTAGGGCTTCACATAAACTCTCAGGGACTCCTTTGCTGGGTAACACATAGGAAATGCTACTTATAAAAGAGCATGTTATCCACTCACTGCTGAAAAAGCCAGGAATCCCAAGGGTACAGGAAAACGTGTAGAGTCAATGGGACGGAACAAGATGCCCCTCAGCATGGAGAAGTCCTGCTTAGGGCTCTCCTACACCAGTTGCTCTTCCTCAGTGCAGGTTTTTTTCATAGTTAAGAGAATAAACCTAGAGTTAGACATGCAAACTGGATGCAGTATGTGTCATATACCCCAAAACTATCCTTGACCCACTGAAAGGAGAAGGAGCTCTGCATCTCAGGGAGTCTTTCCTGACTTGCCTTGATCTCACTTATTAATAAATTTATAGACTCTTGAGATGACTCAGCCAGACTGCATTCTTGTCTAAATTTAGCAGTCAATTTGGTTTATTGCTTCAGGGCTGCTCTGAAGAAGAATCAACAAAAAAGCATCCTTTTTTTTTATCACTGGAGTTGAAAGTGCATTTGTGTGAAAATGGATCTGAGCTTGGAAGTAACAGTAATTAATAATTTATTAAGCACACACTGGGGGCAGGCTATAAAAAAAAACACATCACACCTCTGTTCCTCAGAGTCACTTGTTTCTCCTTTGTCTGCTTGTTGTCTGTGTTTTGTACTGGGTCTGCTAACACATTCCCTGGACCCAAATGATGCTACAGAAGACCATGGGGAGGGAGTGGATTTCTCTGAGCTGACACAAGGGAAAAAGGTTCTCTGAGTTGGTGGACTGATATTGTAGCTTCTTTGGGGCAGGTTTCTTCCATTTCAGAAGCCTATAAAGCATCTCCCATCTATTAAACTGCTCTGCTGAGAAATAAAATTAAATCCCTGCAGTGCAATCAATAGGACCAAGTAAAAATTAACTGAACCCATCTGCTGCCTAGTCAGAACACAAAGGGAGGCAGTTTCCCAGATTACTCTTTCAATGGAAAATGAGTAGCAGGTTTTATAACAGAATTTTGTCTTGAGGGAAGCCAATCAGAAACACTTTTGTATCTGAGCTTATTCACCGGCTGCCTCTCTCATGGCTTACTGAGGCTCCAGCTCTGACAACTGTGAAAGTGTCTGCTGCTTTATTTTGTTGAAGTGGGAATTAGGTTAAGATCTCCTCTCTTTGCCCCAGTTCTCAGCCATTTGAAGAGTTGTTGGTTCAATGTTTAACTCATTTTCAAGGCTCAGGCGTGTTGGATGATGAAAACCGTACCTGTTGTTCCCTGCAGTCCCTGGTCCCTTTCCTTTTCCATCTATTTACAACCACATTCACAGACTGGGCAGAACGTGGTTTTACTGCCTCCTGCATCCTTTCTTCTCTGATTGTGTCACATGGGTGCCAGGGAAGAGCAGGGTGCTGGGTCACACAGAGCAGGAGCATCAACGAGAGCAAGCCATGGAATGAGAACCAGCCACATACACACAAGGATGTCAGTGCTTAAGTCAGGACAGCATTGACTGACTTCAACTTCGCACCCAAGCGATTGCCCCAAGGCACAAATGCACACAGAAATAGGTTCACAAAGAGCAGCTCAGGCTGCTTTGGCCCATTTTCTAGGGTTTTCTTATTATTTAATAAAGGAAAAAAGGCAAAAAATAATTAAATTCTTCTATATGGTCCCTAGAGTTCCATTGCTTTTACCGATGAGATGTCGGAATTTTCTGTTAAACTCATGTTTTTCTTACTCATTATTTCAAAATAGTCAAGAGTGACAGAAAAGGAGAAAATTACTAAAATTGGAATTTCCATTCATCTTTTTCCTATTTGAAAATTAAAACCTTTAGAAATGTAACCAAACTTGTGTTTGTTTATGGAGCAGAGAGCTCTGATGCCATTAAATTAGTTGTGACATTTTAATGTAATTAGACAACATCAGTGTCAGATAAGATTCATCAGTGGACCTTGGTCTTTGGTGATTGTTCAAAATTGATTTTTGCACTGGAAATCTGTGTTGGATGGAAGAAAAAGAATAATCATAAATTCACCTTTCTGCTAAAATGCTCAGCTAATTGACATAAGTACATGAATGAGAGCAACACACTAATAGGATTGTATCAATATTCCCCTCGCATCGGTTAGAGATCCAGCAGCAGTGGTTAGTAATTATTGACTTAGAGTAACCCTTGGCAGCTTTTGCAGGAGCTGCATTGTCCTTCTTTGAGGAGATCTTCCTTGATTTTTTTTTCCCTACTTTGGGTCTTTGCTGTTGTTTATAGAATCAAAGAATCATAGAATGTTAGGGTTGGAAAGGACTTTAAGATCATAAAGTTCCACCCCCCCTGCCATGGGCAGGGACACCTCACTCTAAACTATAAACAATAACAGTGTAATCTCATTGGTTAAAACTCCAAGCATGGGGTGCTTACTTTTAGTCTGCTAAATCTATACTTTGATATAGCTCCAAAATATAGTTGGATTTTCTTGTCTCAGAATGACTGCAACCCCAAGGCAGCAGGAGAGACGTATTTAAAATGCAGGATGCTTTTGGAATCAAAGCGTAACTATGCATTTGAAGGGGATTTGCAAGAGCAGGAAAGAGAAAGGTTCAATTCTCACTGAAAGTCAGTTTTTCTTAAAAAAAGATCTTATTTTTCTATATTCAAGCTGAAAATGTGTAAAGAATTCAGCAAAATTAGTCTTAATTTATCTTAAAACTTTTTATCCTTTGCATTGACTCTATCACCCCAAAATACAATGTTAAAACTACAGAGCTTCAGATACAGGCTGAAAGTGATAAAATAATGGTATTTTTTTTGAAATTACTTGGGTTTGTAATGTTAAAACCCACTGTAATATTTAATCTTTAAGCAACGTGGGTTTAGTGATCCCTCTTTATATTTTACACCAGTGTTTGCTTATCATCTCATTCTATTTGAGTTTTACCCCAAATAGTACAAAATAAAGCAGCTCAGTGTCTTTTAGCACACAGGGCTGCACACAGTTCAACATTTTAGCTACATGTCTTCCACTGGGTTTTTCTGAACAGAAAAGATCTACATCTATATCAAACAGCAGAGATACAAATAATCCCACTGCTATGCACAACAAACTACATTTTTTACCAATACCGTGCAACTGCTCAGGGAGAGGCAATCTAAAAATAGAGACGTTTCCTCTAGTTAGAAACTACTTTATCACATTTCAATTTAACCCACAGTGTCGGAAAGCTCAGGGAAAAAATAATGCCATTAATTCCAGGTAGCTTTGGACCAGGCTTTGCCTGAAGGAAAATGTTTCCACCCCATATACAGCTCCACCAGCAATGTCTGGACACTGGGCAACAGCCAAATCATGCCTGCACTTCCTTTGGTGGGGGAATAACTCACCTCTCTTCTGCTCCTTTTTGGCAAAACTAAGGAAACTGTCAAACATGATTGAAAATCATCAGTGGGTTCAGAGGCTGGGAGAAAACCAGTGTGATGCCCTCAAAAAAGTTCCAAGGAAAAGGTGAGATGTTTCCCTTAAAATGATAGTGAGGGATTGGACATTCCTGAACAGTGGCTTCACTGCTCACTCTTAGATAAATAGTTCAGGTTTCTATGATGCTGAGCCTTGAACGTGAGCTTTGAGAAAGATGATGATGATGATGGTATGAATTCACACCAGTAGCATGCAGATCTGCTAAAAAGGAAACCAGAACAATGGA
The DNA here is from genome assembly GCA_032466535.1 of Forpus xanthops. NCBI lineage: Eukaryota > Metazoa > Chordata > Aves > Psittaciformes > Psittacidae > Forpus > Forpus xanthops. The sequence goes on along the minus strand of JASSUY010000020.1, from coordinate 32,686 downwards.
AAGGAGGAGTGTAAGCAGTCTTCATTACATTCCCAGTCTGCAAAACACGCAGTATGCAACAGACTGCCTGGGTGGGTAGGTAGGTATGCAGATAGAAAGACAGGGAAGCCCAAGGGCTTTGGACCAGAAGGATTCAATTCTAGGCAGACAGTAGTTTAGTTTCCCTCTGGTTTGAGTGATGATTCTAGTTAGAGCATCATCTGCACAACATATATAATGGCCAGTGTGATTTTTCATTGTCTTGTAACTTAGACAGTATCTTGCATATGTACAGATGAGCACAAGAAGCAGCTGACTGGTTTTATAACCATTTCAAACTCCTCATGCAGAAGAGATCACTGCTTTTCACTACCTCCAGAGTGCGTTCTCACTGCTGCAAGAGGCCTTCAGCTAGCACAAACCTCTTCTCATATACCTTTAACAGCTTGTCTGATCAGAGGAAGCTAACAGTGAGTGATAAACACTTTCCCATCAGTGGACTGAAAATCTGCAGGGCTTTGTGTGTGATGCCTCAGAGACCCATAGAGGGCAAATAAGAAAAGTTGACCTTTAAAAGACATGATAATATCAGTGCTTAATCCTAGTGGAAGAACACATTTATCAATCAACACAAACTGAGAATCTTTATTGCAGAGACAGCATAGCTTAGGAGTGCCTATTCTGTATGAGTTTATGAGCCACATCCCAAGATCTTCTTGTGGAAAGGAGTCAGCAGACCCTGTCCCATGGAGGTAGAGCTGATAAGACATCAAGGGCTTCCCACTGTAAAGAGGGGATTAAAACCTGTCCCAGACTGACCCAAGATCCCAGCTACCTCTCTCCTTTTCCTTCCCTTACATCTCTCCCACACCATATCCCTGCTACAGGAGCCACAGCTCACATCAGAGGCACCTTCCTGCAGCTACTTGGAAGGTACTCAATTCTACATGCCATTCCTCAGAGCACAGGTGGGACTCTGCTCCTGCCTCACAGAACTCACAGGATGCTTCACAGCAGCCACCAAGATGGATGGGCTGGGGAAGCACAGGCAAATGTACCAGCACTGATGCTACATATTCAGTGAGGCTAATGCAAAGGAAAAGCAACAATTCCTGCTGTCATGTGTTAAGTGGATGAAGCCACCAGGAGTTCTGTTTGTTTAAGGTCATGAAAGTAAGCGAGGGGGAGATGACTTCGTGAAGCACCTTGGGAAGGCTGTGAATAGTGGCAGGAGGGGAAAACACCAAGAGGTTTGCCGAGAAGCAGATGCATAGGATGTTGAAGTTGGGACATAGAGCATAGAGGGTGCGCAGGGGGCATCATGAGAAGTGGGGAAGAGATGGAATTATAAAGGGCACAGAGACAAGGACAAGGAGCTTGAACAAGATGCTGTAGAGAAAGGGGGAGTTAGTGAGTGATTGAAAAAGGCTGGGCTGATCTTGGCAGACAGAAGGGGATTTCAACAGCAGTTCTATGCCTGGGTGGCAGGGAAGATGCAAAAAAGAAAGTTGCATTTAATAACTAATAAGCAAATAATTATCCTGGATTTTTAGCAGTACAATTTGAAAAACAGAATTTAGCCCTTTACTCTGCTTTCTCCCCTCACACAGACTTTGTTTGATTCCTGCTATTGCTGGAAAGAGCTCTCATTTTATTCAGCCTTGCTTTCATTTGTCTTGAATTTTTTACACCTACAGGTTGGGCAGAGAAGAGATTCAGAGCAGCCCTGCAGAGAAGGGCTTGGGGGTGTTAGTTTATGAGAAAATGAACATGAGCCAGCAGTGTGTGCTTCAGCCCAGAAAACCAACTGTAACCTGGGCTGCATCAAAAGGAGTGTGACCAGCAGGTTGAGGGAGGTGATCCTGCCCCTCTGCTCTGCTCTCGTGAGACCTCACTTGGAATACTGTGTGTGGTTCTGGTGTCCTCCACATAAAAAGAGTATGGAACTGTTGGAACAAGTCCAGAGGAGGGCCATGAGGATGATGAGTGGACTGGAGCACCTCCTGTATGAAGACAGGCTGAGAAAATTGGAGCTATTCAGCCTGGAGAACAGAAGGCTGCATGGAGACCTCATAGCAGCCTTCCAGTATCTGAAGGGGGCCTATAGGGATGCTGGGGAGGGACTCCTCATCAGAGACTGTAATGATAGACAAGGTGTAATTGGGATAAAACTTAAACAGGGGAAGTTTAGATTGGATATGAGAAAGAAATTCTTTCTCCCTCAGCCACACACACGGTAAATGCTTTCTTTTCATCCTGGCTCCAGGAGTGCTCAGGAGCCACTCTGATCTCTCTTACTCCAACTCTGCATCACTACAGATCCATCAGTAACATTATAGTTGCCCCTAATTTTCTAAAGATGTAAATGCAAGAAGCATTAAGCCTTGTATTTGGATCAGGAGGGCTGCCTTTTAATAGAAGCATAATGAAACCATCAAGAGTTTTCATCCAATTAGATTTTTTTTTCCCTCTGGCAAATGATTATAACACATTTATAGTTTAATGGGCAATTACTTTATACTCCTTGTCTGTTGACATCTTATTAATTCTACATTTTCTGCCCCTAACAAAGAGATTAGATATAATTGTTAGGAACTACAAGTAACACATAAGAACTACCAGAATACATTTAAGCAGAATGAATATGTATCTGCTAGTGAGATGCATGATACGTGGTGACACATTCTCCACTCCTTTCTTCTCTGGGGAAATCTCAATTACATATTCTTTCATTTCTTCATACATTAACTTTTCCTCTTGTGTCAAGAATGATCTTTGTGCTGAGTGGGTGTGGATTATACAGCAAATTCTGTGCTAGTGAATATCAGACTGGGAGATGCAGTGAAGGCTGCAGAGGAAAGTTTTGCCCCTGGAAACTCTGAAGATACATACATAGCTGGGTTTTTTAAACCTGTAGCTGGGAGGCAGGGTAGAGGCAAGAACTGATGGAGTCAGTTCAGTTGTGAATCGCAGCAGATAGTTCTAAGGATGCTGATATTTTCTTTAGCTCATAATATTTCTTCTCCACCCTCTGAAGAACATGAACCTTCTTGCAGGGTTCAACCACTTTGGGATGTCCTGGTGTCAGGAAGCAGGCAGATGCATTTAGCATGAATAATGATTGACAGGAGCTGTGCATGCGTATCCCTAGGAGCAGAATACAGCCTTTGGACTGGACTACTTAGCAAAGCTCTTACACAAGTATTTTAACAGTAGAAATCTGGTAGAACATCATTTTCAGGCAGCAGTCTGCAGAATCCACTCTGGTCACACACAAGCTGCCACTGATCTGGGCTCACCTGCCACAGCAACAGTCTGGAGATCTCATACACATGGCATTAACTCGCTTTTTGAGTAACCCCACTCACACTGCTGCAGTGCTCAAAAGGTTTAGGGATGTTGTTCGGTGGTGGACCACGAAGCATCTCACAGCTGCACTAGCCTTGGCTGCTGTCACCATTGATGAATTACTCTGCTTGGAGATGTATTATATCAGTAAGACATGAGGCCAGTGGCTGTGGCAAACAGTGTGTACTTGTGTGGGGCATGTAGAGGCCTTTGCAAACACTGTGAACTTGTGTGAGACATGCATGGGCTCTTGCAAACTGTGGATCTTCACCTAACTGCTTCTCTCCCTGCCCTCATTGGTGTTCTAGCTCATTGCATTAAAGCTCTAATAACAGCAACGTGGCTGTCTCTTTACTGACAGATGAAAGGGTGACAATCATTACATACAAAGACCTCTTCAGCCTGCTTGGTTTTTTGCTCTTTCATCATCCTGTGTGATTACATATCCATGACTGACAGGACAAGAAATGCCACATCCTGACACAGTTGCAGGGGAATACTGAGCACACACCAGCAATTCCTACCTGGCTACTGCAGTAATGCATAGTTTGATTTGACACAAATGTTAGAGTATATTCAATATCAAGGTACATGTTCTTCTGGTATCCACCAACTCTACTTGCAGCTTCACAGTCATATCTCCCTGAACCCGACAACTTCACATCTTTAATATACAGTAATGATTTTCCATGCTGATCTTTGACTTCTATACAGCCATCTGGGCTCTTGTCACCTTCACAGAAAGTTACTCCATCAATGGCCCTTTTCCAAGTAATCTCTGGGATAGGTTCTCCTTCTGCTTCACAGATGAGGGTGGCTTTCTCATTCTCAAACGTGGTTTCATTTTTAAGTTGCATTATTTGAGGCTGCACAAAAACTTGAAGGAATGTCTGTTTTTTATCATTTCCTGCTTTGTTTTTAGCACTACAGATATAAGGACCTGCATCAATATTCTTTATATCCCTTACTGTTAGTTCGGCATTGCTTCCTCTCAGCAAGGATCGGTTTACAGCACAGGAATAACTTTACAAAAAGCAGCTTTAATAAATAGCAACAGAGTAGCCACCCAGAAGACAACCTTACCCACATGCTTTACCCACAAGGTCAGAGCAATGGGACAGAGATTGGTCTGTGGCAACTTAAATAGCAGTAGCGTCCATGACTAGGGAACATCTGAAGGAGGAGATGTGATCAGCAAGTCAGACAAAACCACATCATCTGCAGGTCCAAAAACCACCAACAAAGACTTTTAACCTGAGCACTCTAATCCTCACTCTTCTTTACCTGCCTTGTACACCTCCTTGGATCTTGAGATGGGAAGGGCCACGTGTATGTAAGGTCTTCAACATTATAGTTTCAGCATCCTTATCAAAGTGCTTCTCTGTTCAGAATGCTCTTTGAGGATAACTGTGACCACGTACAAGATCCTAAAAGGATTTTTCTTTTACCCTTAATGCCCAGTTTGGGGGGTTGGGTTGCTTTTCTCCAGCCTCTTCTGGAACATCCTCACGCAGATGGATTTTCATGTGAGAGCTGATCCCAAGAAACCTCTCAAGTGCTGGGTGATCTATCACAAAGTCAGTGTTGAACCGACGACAGGCTTGAGGTCAAGAAGCAATTATGCCATAAATCAGACAGACATGTGCCACTGGTTTAGGGCTACAGGTTTTTTGCTTTACCCATAGAGTGGGGTAAAATCTTCTCCCCAGTGCCACCCAAGTTCTCACTGACCCACAACAAAGGTTTCAAACACACTGAAAGTGTTAATTTAACACAGTGGAGGTGTTAAAATCGCTATCAGTGTCAAAGAGGCACACAGGGACTGGCATGTGTGCTGTGCTGAGTCTCTCTGAGACTAACACCTATTCCCAATCTGCTTGTGATGCAGGGTGGACTTTGGAGAAACGGGGGCCCCTTCCCAAGCCTATGTCCCATGTATCTGTATTCCACTATAGAACAAGAATGCAAATATTTGTGTCGGTGCCTACTGTTGACTCATGTTTCTTCCTGCCATAGATTCAAGTATTACTTTTTTTTTCTCACTCTACCTTAATTATCCATTTTGCACCCATTTGTCACATATTTCTAAGGCAATTATCTAGGCTTTCCAAAAGCAAACATCTGTATGCATTCTGGTTTAGAGTAAATATGAATTTCTTTATACTTTGATTATTGTTTAATAGCACTAGGGACAGTACTTGGAGGCAGCCTGAATTTTGATTCTAAATGTCAGATCTTTTTCTGAATAGTTCCATCAAATAGAGACCTTCCCCATCAGTTCTTTCATAAGTGAAAGGAGATAAATGGGAGGATAAGCAAACTAGGAGAGAAAGAAATATTCCTTCCCTTGACCTACAAGCCTGACAGGACTCTTTCAATGCAGAGTATTATGTAGTGGTTTTCACTATTATGCATATATTTAACAATTGCCACTCACCAATCTGCAATTGGAAGAGGGTGATGAACGATGGAATTCAAGGGAGGAAAGAAGCAGGGGATGTTTTGTCTCTGTTTTTATATTGCAAAGATTGGAACATACACAAGAATGTATCTCCATTGTAATAGTGGGACTCTAGCTTTTAATACCTTAGGTATCTCTCCATTAATATACTTTCTGGTGACATTTCTGAACAATATAAGCACTTCAAACTGCTGTGAAGACCAATCAAAAAGCAGCTCTAATTACAAGTGAAGGTAACAAGAGAACATATACCAAAACAGTCCTCATCCTCCAGCTGGAGAATATATACTGGGAAAGACTGCCCAGAAGTTGGATTTTGAGCATCTTTTAGGCAGGTTATTTTTGCTGGGTTCCTACTGTGTATGCAGTATGTATACTGGCTTACAAAGTACTTTCACCAATAAATTGTGAGATCTCAAGTGCTTGGTACCTGCTAGTGATTAGATTCTCTATTTTAAAGACCTGCTGAGGGAAAGTACCTATAAATGTTGATGTGTTATTATGTATTCTGAGCATTCGTTGTTTCCTTGCCATTATCGCTTGGCAGATTATCCAGCTTGCAGATAAACCGCTTCTGCATATGGGCAGTGTGCAAGTAATGTGGATAAAGAGGGTCTGGTGTGGAGTCACAAAAATGCCTCTACAATTTCTGAATCAGCTTGAATGTGTCTTCACACCATCCAGTTCAGACCTGACTGTATGTTGTAACGCAACTCACATGAAGTAGGTTAATAGTGAGCAGATCTGGCTACAATCCTTCATGCAGGGACGGTGCTTGGGCAGCTCCTACATCATCCTGCTGGAGGTTCCTAGATGTGTGCACAATGTACACTATAACAAGTAACACTCAAGCTGGGATTTGCCCAACAGCAAAGAGGATCTGGCTGCCCAAGGGGGCCTTGATTCCAGAAGGTGAAATGAACCTCTGAATCTCAGCACCACAATCAGCAATGGAAGGGAATGCACATCTGAAAGGCATGGTAAAGTAATATTAGATAGGAGAAAAAAAGGTAAGGGGTATGAAGAAAATCGGAAACCTTAAGCTTGTAACTCATGCAGGTTTATGAAACACATCAGTCCATCTGAATAAAGATACAAGCCCAGAGGAAATAAAGTCAAGGGAAGAGGTGTACAGTGTACAGTGTATTAATCCAGACACAGTAAGTGTGATGTCTCACAGTATGTCTTACTTCCTTTATGGGTACTTGATGTTAATTTTTTAAGTTTATTGCAGTGTTTTATTTTAGCTCCATCTTGTCAAAGGCAGTTCATTGCAAACACTGAGCATTTGGTATCAGAGAATTATTCACTGGATCAAACTGAATGCAGTGACTGTTCAACCATCAGTCAGCACCCTTCACCATCACTCCTGACATGCTGGAGTCCCTCTGCAATTGCAGCATGAATTCTTATGCAACAGAATTTGAAACACAGTTTCTGGACACAGAGGTTCTGATGCAAAGGACATATGCACAGCCTGAGACTGACCACAGGAGTCAACCCACAACCAGGCAAACTCAGGGCTGAAGCAGAGCCACGTGAAGAGTCAGGATTTATGGTCTCTCTTCACTGTATTCAGAGTGTTCATCAAGTGCCTACTGGGAACTTGCTCTCCTTTCTTATAATGCTCCATCACAGACCTTCAAGTGAGCCTACACCACACACTTCCTGTGTTCAATGGCTAGTACTGATATCACTTCTTCAGGGCAATGAAATCCCAACTTATTTACAAGGTGTTTAGTCTCTCTTAAAGGCGTTTAGAAGCAAGATGTTTGCGGCACAAGTTATTTCTGTCCTTGGTTCTGCAGTAATCCCAGCAATGTGAACCATTTCCTTTGTTATTTACCAGCCATTACAAGCTCTATTCTTAAGTGGATGTTGAAGTGACTGAGAAGTCCATAAAACTTGGGTATCACTTGGTAGATGCAGCCTTCAGAGCCCAAATGACTGAAAACCAACCTATTAAAACAAAAATCCAGGTTTATTTTTCTTTGACAAAGTGATTATTGATTGGCTTAAGGCAAATCTGGTGACTAACCATATGGGCATGTCTGTTATACGATTGGATTAGTGTTTGCATCTAAATGCACTTCATCTTTATCTTTAGCATCAATAGATGATAAAGAATGATTAGCTTTGCAGCTTCATTGTATGCTATAATTCTTCAGCCAAACAGAAAAAAATCTGAGAAACTAATCAGGGGATTCAGAAAAAAATACTATAATCCCTAAAAAATGCCCTTCCGTTGTTTCCAAAGCTGAGGGAATATTTAGGACTTTATCAGCAACACAAAGACATCAGATGTAGATTCTTAATTCAACTTGTGCTCCAGGAGATGCCTCTACTGCCTAGAAGATGTAAAATCTTAAATGCTTTGGCTGCACCTTTGCCTGTAAAAATTGTCAGATAATTAATTCCTTTCTTAAAGGATGGAGATGCAGAGATTTCACTCAAAACCACAAATTCATGAAGACATAAAGTTTTTTCTATAGTCTTTAAAAAGTAAACTCCCTTCCCTTATTCCGATCTTAGAACATAGCACAGGGCTTTTCTGCTCTGAATGTGGACAAAAAATAGATTTTAGTACAAAAGAACCCCCTACCTTCTAATATTAGAGATGGCTTGGGTTACTAATCCCTCTTTCTAGGGGCAGATGCTGATTGTCTCATTAATCAAAGCAAATCATTAGGCATTAATTGCACTTAGTAACAGAATAATTGCTTGGTTTACCTAAACTGTGGTAGGAATGGGTTTTTTCTTTCTGAGTAGGATAAGCTCATTTAAATTATATCACGTGCACACTCACAAAACATACTGAAAGCAGATCAAAATCTGGTTTACTTTGCACATGTATGACGTGAGCTGACCTTGGAAACAACATTACTGGATTGATGTACAGTCTAAGAAAAGATCAGTCTCAGAGAGGTTTTGGCAGAAGGGAAGATTATTGTGATGGAGGAGGAAATAGTCAATAAATCTTATCTCTTAAGTGGTGGAAATAATGGCAACTGGGGTTTTTCCTAATGTAACTGGGACCATGCCCTCAGTACCCACACAGCATGGAAGAGATAACAGCTGTGCTCAGGAAGGTTAGGACCCAGAGTAAATATGCATCTTTGGTTAAACCTCCAACTGAACAGCACTGGCTTTTCTTGCCAATAGCTTTAGAAAGACCATGTCTCTGCCTGGGAAAGAAAGATTGTCCCTGGTGATAAAAAAAAAAATGCCCAAATATTTTCTCAACCAAAGCTTAGAACTGATTTCACCAGGTTTCCACCTTAAGATCTTGGAGTTAAAGCTCAGCACAGCATTGCTGTATTTATTCTCAGTAAATGTCCCGTGACTGTTTGTGGCATTTCAGGTATGGAAAAATGTATTTTTTTCGTGCTGTAACATGACAGTTATACATCCAACACATGGCAACTCAATATTGGCAAGAAGTGTTTCTTGTCATAAAGGAGTTAAAAGTGTCCACACTGACAGCGATCATCATTTCCTCAGCCAAGAATAGCTGTTCCTCTGCTACCTCTGCAGCAACTACTCAGCCATGGTCAGAAGACACCACTCTAACACTAACCCTAACCCTAACCCTAACCCTAACCCTAACCCTCTCCTGGAGAGCAAATGGGAGCAGCACCCAGCACAGACAGCTCAGAGCAAGCTTCATGCTGACCTAAGGGTGTATAAACTGCCAACAAATCTCTAATTTCTGTTAAGGAGTCTAAATGTTTTTGAAACGCTTTGCAAGAAAAGCTGATCAGCAAGAAAAGAAGAGAGTCAACATCAGCTGGAATGTTTTGTTTTCCATCAGCACTGAAAGGTTTACCAGATCTGGCCAGAGTCACAGAACTTAGTTTTCAGGTTATCGTTTCAGCTTTTATATTTTGTACACTGTAAAGAAAACTAGGATTTAAGTACTTGAAATAAAGATGTTTCAACAGACCCCAAACATCCATAACCCATTTTCCTCAAGGAAAACTCCTCCTCTTCTGCAGCACAAAAGGAAGGTAATATTTCACAGTATCAAAACTTGTCATAAAACCTTCCATCTCCCACACAGCTTTAATCCCAGGCTTTGGTGGCAGCAGCAGAGTCAGTGCCCTAGGTGTTTCCCTCCAGTGCTGCAGCCCCAGATGTTCTCACCTTCTAGTCACTTCAAACAATCCTTGCAGACAGCACTGCTGCACGGCAGATATTAGTTATCGGTAGAGACGATGTTTTCAGATGAGAGCTTGAAAACAAATATGCAGAGGCATTTACAAAATCTCTCCCTGATGCTAGATACAGAAATCAACTTCACAAATTACATGTTCAGCCTTTAGGAAGGAGTGGGAGAAGCTGCCAATGTACGGAAAGAGGGAACAGGAATGGAAAGAGCAAGGTCAGTGAGACAGGTTGGATGCATCACAAAGAAGCAGGGCAGTAAAATATGGGTCTGTCTTCACTAGGAACCCTAGATGAGTTTTGCTTATCTTATTACTAAGATAACAATTCAGCTTCATCAGAGTCATGACTGCATGTTCAGAGACTAAAACCTTTATGTAAGAGGCACTCAGCTCACTCCCACGAAGAGATTAATCACACCCTGTTCAATTTGCAACCAAAACAACCAAAAGGTACATCACCACACTGAAGGTAAGTCAAATTAAATTAGCCTTTCCCCCACTAGTTCAGCCTTATAAATGACATTATTTCTTCTTACAGACCTTGTAGCACATAAAAATAACAATGATGATGGCAAAGCCATTATTAATGTGTTCATCTTTACCTATTGAGAACAGAGATACAGGAAGACTATTAACTCTCTCAGCAACAGAACCAGCTTTTCAGAGGCTGCATAAAACAAATAAATTTAGAACTTGGCCATTGACCTTAATAAAATAAGACTGACCCCAGAAATATCATCATGGCGTTTACAGTTTTCCAATTAGCAATTTAATAGTACCAATACACAAGGATATTAGTGGCTTTATATTCATTTAGCAATTTATCTGGACTTCATACTAGTACCACACCTTTTTATACCCATATGTGCTTCACAAAGGAAGAGGCTGATAATGGAAGTGTGTGTGCAAGAGGCATTTTGCTGCTGTTTGTCTGTGTGTATGCACCTCTGCCTACACATATTCAGTTTATGGAGATAATGTTCTTGCTGATCACAAACATGTGAACAGCCACATCTGCCAGCCATAGAAGCAAGCAAATGGTACTTAAACCATGCTATAAGCATTGGCAAGAGGAATAAAGCTGCAAAGCAGCACAAGCTTTGTCCTCACTCTACTTTCTAAGGCTCTGAGAAAATACCAGATGTAACCAGATTCAGTTAACACTCAGCTTTTCAGTAAACAAACCCATCATATGAAACAAATTTATCATTTGATAAATATTGCCACTTTTGAATAACTGTCAACAAACTCATTTGTTGAAATGAGCTGGTACCTCTAGCTGTCAGGAGATGAAGAAGGAAATGAGCTCTGAGTTCAGGGGATTGGCTCCATCCATCAGAAAAGTCCTATCCCAGTGATGCAGGCATCCTCCATCTGTGGTGCTTTAAGTGTCTTTGCATTACTGACAGCATATCAGACAAGCTGGCCAGACATGAGTCCCGTTCTAGCAGCACATAAGCAGCTCAGATGCAGAAATCAGTTTTAGCAGAAACTATCAGGCTGGAGCAGTGCCTAGATTAAGCATAGCAAAATGAATGCTTTGACATGTTGATGTCAATACTGCAAACCAAGGAGGCATGTTGTAAGCAAACACCAGTTGCAGAGATAACTTTATGCCATGGTCAAACCAGACCAGTGTGACAGCATCGACTGCCAGAGCTGGCACTTCCACAACAGGAGAGTTATGTAAGTGGAAGCACAGAGAGGCTCAGGCATCTCTGCACTGGGATTTCCAAATTTCCTTGTAACTGTCCATCTCAGCAATGGTTTTACTGGTTACGTCTTTACTTTAGCATCCTCTCAAATCTTTGCTCATCTAAATTGATGTAATCAGCCATTTAGGTCCTAACAATAACATATTAATTTGGTAACAAAGGAGAGGTCCCTGCCTAGCAGCAATTGGCCACGTCCTCATAGTAGGGCCCAGCACTTGATGGAGCCAATGCACAGCATGGAGGCATTGACGAGATAAAGCATTTGGGTCAAAGAAAAGTGACTCAACTGAAATAAACAGGGCTCATTTTGGGATCTATTTTCCCATCCAGTGTTTCTTCTTCACTCTTCATGATCCTGTTCTTTTTCTGATATCTTGCTTCTTGCTTATTTTCTGTTTTCCTGATTGTGCTCTTCTGCTTCAGCCTCTGAATGTCCTCTTTTACTTTGCTGTCATTCTGCTCCAGATCCCATGACACATGCAGTAACTAACATTGCATCTGGACAAGCAATACTCTCAGCATCTTGAGAGTTCACCAGCAGTGAGACTGGAGGCAACACAAGTAAGGTTAGCAAATCACATCTATGTCCCAACATTTATCTTCTCTCACAGGGGATGGAAAAAAAAGAACTTGGTGGTTTGCAACAGGCCCACGCCTGCCTGTCTGCTGGTCCATGCTAGCTTCAGGTGACAACAGCACACAACAGTGTTTTTCACAACACACCTTGCACATCTGTGACACTCTGCACCAAACATAATACAAACAGAATTGCCAGGGATTACAGCTTTGTTTCTGCTCCTACTAATAAATGCCAAAAATCCCCCCTGATTTCACTGAAATAAAATCAGGCCTTAAATGACCTACCACTGACATTTGTGAGAATCTACCCAAATACAAGACACCTTTGATACGATATGCAGTGCCATACAGATGGCCTTCTTTCTGCCTCTCACAACAGCTGTCAGAAACCGTAATGCTGACTGTAGTAATGACAATAAAAATAACCCCAACAGAGGTGGCATTATAGGAAAAATAAGGCCAGCCCCCCAGGCCACTTACCTGGCATATTGCTGTCAGTTGCAATGACTGACTGACACCAGCCTGTGCATGGACAACTGCTGCACTGCTGTGATATAATGAAACACGTTAAATGCTGGGCTATGTATGCTGCAGATCTACCTTACTCTGCTTGAATCCAGCTCTGAAAGCATTGAAGCACACAGACATTGACCACTCATACCTACAGTCTTATTACAATCTGGGGCTAAAAAGGGATAAATGTGCTATATATCTGGCACTAATTGTCAATCTCTTAGTCTCTTTATTTTCCATGGTTTTCTGCTTCTTGCTTCCCTTTCCTTCATCAGATTTGCTCTTTCATCATTTTTTTAGAATGACGTGCACTGAAAACGACATTCAACATTTTGAAAGCTGCTTTTTTTTTCAGATTTTAGAAATTTCTCCCAGCTTAAGTTCTTGATGACAACTCTGCTCAGACCACGTCTTGTCAGTAATACTGATCTAGTGGAAATGGCCCAGTTTAAATTTGGTGCATGATGACTTACAGAAACATCTTAAAAACACCTGGCCAGCAGGAGGAATTCTATTTTATTTTCAACTATCACATTTTCCAAATGCTTAACATTTATTTTAAGGCTTTTCTTCTCTGCAGATGCTATGAAATTAGTGGGAATTTTTTATTCTTTATTATTTTAGTTGATATTTTCTTTTCAATGAGTCTTACAGGCTTGATGCAGCAGACTGAGTGGCCGTGAGAGGTACTAAGCAACCTAAACTCACTGGAAGCCAAATATGCTCAGCACTTGTGGGAAGTGCTTGGCATTTTATGATCCAGTCCATCATCGTCTGCCCAGTCATTTTAAATTGTAAAACGCTTAAGGCTTGGACTCTCTCTTTGTGAACAACACAATGCAGCCTTAAGTGAGGCTGTCTGCTGTGCGCACGCCTGTAATATAAATGATAATTGCTACCTAGGTCTCCCAGCTCTAACTACAAAGCAATTCAGATATGTTTGCCTTCACTGATGAAGGGAGAATAGGCAGGATTGCTCCCAAATCAATCTTAGAGTCATTACAGCAGCAATGTTTTCCCAACTAGGATAACATTTACACAAATTTTATCCAGCTCTCACTTCTGGTGAATAAGTTCCTGAAAACTCAGTTGTATTTATCAAAATGATTTAGCAGTGACTACTGTTTTCTTTTGTCAGTACCATGATCACACCAGTTATACTTTATAACTCCACATAACTACTTTACAATTACAGCACAATGCAGTTACGTGTCTTGATATTTAAGTATCATTTAGTCGTGTAAGTGAAGAGTTAGTTTTGACTTCAACAGTTAAATTCTGCTATTCCTTGCTCTGACTTTATTTATTTTTAATATCCTGGTCCATTAATTAGTTAATATTACAACCCTCAGTGACAGAGGTTTCTAATTATAGGGACTAATGCCTCTTCTAGGAAAATTTAACATATAGTCAAACATTACCTGTGACAATGATTATGTTATAAAACTACAATAGCAATAGCATTCCCGTCATTGTACTGCATATGACTAAAATAGAAGCTCACATTTGTCCTTGCAGAGATCTAAATATTTCCAAAGCACTACAAGTTTTCAAGCAACATACTCAGATTAGCATTTATGTCTTCCCTGCTTTATTAGAGAAAAAGAAACCCAAACAACTAGTTTTTGAAGTTGTTTTGCACAACTTAACCAAGTACCAAGAATTTTACCATGACTGAAGATAAGTACATGACAAATAATACCATGGAATTAACCTTATAAAAGCAGAAAGATGCATTTGCTGCTCCTAACTTCATTTTGTAATCTACAAAGACAATGTATAAGCACTGACCATCAACTGTCAGTCTTGATATGATGATAGTAACAGATAACTTTACTATTTCTGAAGCTCTGGAGGAAATCCCTAACCCAGCAGCGCTCCCTTGTCAAAAGCTTCACCATAACTGCCAGTGTAAGCCACAAAAGACAGAAAACAGAAATTCAAATCATTATTTTACTTTATGCCAATACTTGGAAATAATAAAAGTGCTCTTCCCAGCCTTTGACAACCTACTTCATTCCAGTAGTGTCAGCTCACATAAAACTCAACACAGGGAACTGAAATACATACAGTATCCACTGAAGCATCCTTTCGTGATGTAAAATGTTCTCTGTTAAAATATTGACACTGCAATATGTGAGCTAGCTGCGATAAAGATGCAAAGCGGCTCTTGCTGCTGCCAGCCGTATGCTGCTGTGAACCTGTAATTTACACACTGAAAAAGACTTATGCCTCAACCCTTTGCTTTTGCTGTGTATCTCAAAGGTGCCCAAGGTAACGCTAAAGCAATTTTGGCAACACTGGAATTCTCTTTCAGATCATCCCTGCCTTCCTCCTTCTCCAAAACCAGCACAGGGACACGAGCTGATGAGATGCGTGGATCTTCCATACATAATCTGGTTGTCGTAGTGACACAGGCAGTGGATACACTTCAGGACGAACCCATTGACGCTTTACATACTAGGGGCATTGATCTGTATCTCACCACTCTGATGCAGTATTTCTGATTCTTCAGAAGATAAATTTGTGTCAGACCATACCTGGAGCAGGACTCAGTTTTGGTCCCCCCGATACAAAAAAGATGTAGACAGGCTGGAGAGGGTCCAAAGATCCATGAGGATGATCAGAGAACTGCGAAGCTGTGTCACGGAAAGCTAAGAGAACTGGATTTGTCCACCCTAGATAAAAGAAGGCTCAGGGGAGACCTTTTCACCATGTTTCAGTATCTCAAGAGTGGTTACAAATAACATGCAACCTCCCTTTTTACAAAGAGTCCCATGGAAAAGATAAGGGATAATGGGCACAAGTTACTTCCAGGGAGATTCTGGTTGGACACAAGAGGAGTATTTTTCACAATGAGAACAATCAGCCATTGGAATCATCTCCCCAGGGAAGTGGTGGATTTCCCAGCACTGTACATTTTAATATTCAGCTGGACAGAGTGCTGGGACATCTAGTCTAGGACATGCTTTGCCCTGAAAGGTTGAACCAGATGATTCTTGAGGTCCCCTCCAACATGGTATACTATGATTCCATGATCCTTACAGTCCCTTGATGCTAGCAAAAAAATTTCTTACCTACCAGTAATATTTTTAATTTGTTTATGTGAATGTGTAGCCATTGGAAATATTACTCTTGACAGCCTCTGAGAGACACATCCTTTTACATAGCCAAAGATGGTCCATCAGCTCAGACAGTAGCATCAGATTCAGAAGAGAAAATATTCTTGCTTGTGATCCTGCTTGTAGACCTGTGGGAAGCCTACAATAATCTAATGCTCCTCAACAATCTGACCCCAGTTCCTCATTACTTTACCAGGATTTGTGAGATGCTGACTGTGACAGCGTGGCATTGTAATCATCTAAGGCTGATATATATTAACATTAATAATCCAAGTGTCCTATTGATAAGTGCCAAGAATACCGCGGAAGTATTTAAAAGAGTAATATGGACAGTTAAACTCTTCTATCCATCAAATTACTGAGTTTTTTAACAATTCTTCAAAGAATTGTCACTACAGTTGGTGATTTCAAGACAATTCTGTCTACAACTGATAATAACACTACCTTCTTACTATATGTGGCACCACACACTCAGGAGGTTATAAGTTTAGTCACTACAATATTGTATTAATTTGTAATCAGCCAACATGGAGTACAAGCTTAAGCAGCAACATCAGTCCCTTCAAACCCCACAATGTAGAGACACTCTCATAGCTCTCAGGTCTGTGAACTTAGTCTAAAGCAGAAAAATCTATTCAACAGTTATAGAACTTGTTTTGTGATCAGAATGCTTCTCCTGTGCTAGCAAAAAGCCTGTCAATTTTATTGAAACCTGGTAAGAGCACAATCCAAGGTAAAGTGGAATTTTACATGAAGTCATGATCTACTTGAAAGAACTGGCTTCTTTTAAGAGCTCTGGATGGATGGCCAGCATGGGTTTAAAAGCACCTCTGGAGTTCAGCGTTGGTTTCCACATCATCTGTGATTTACTTCTCTTTTGTCAAAACTCTGCTGCTCTTTGGCCTCTGATGAGGAGCCAGTCATAAGTATTAGTTCAAGATGGGGAAAAAAAAGTCTAAGCAGCCATGTTCTGCATCAATCTTCTACAACTGAACAACAGCAGTAGAAGCAATGGGTCTCAATGAGCACAAGTGGTGAGGACCTTAGTTTAACACCTCACACCTAAGATTGCATTGGTAACAACTGGCATACTTCTGAGAGCCTCCTCCAACTATGAGGGAGAAAAGAAATAGGTAGCTACATATAGTAACTCCTTCAATATATGTAGCAGTGAGAAACACGACTGGTCAAGTGTTGGGGCAAGATTCCCAAGGCAAAAAAATCACCTTGAAGTATGTATTGTTTCTGGTGACATTTGTCAACCCAAGTATGAATTGAAACCGTGGTGCATATTAGCCCTGCTTGTGTAACAGCTACAGTGCTTCAAAGAGCTTGGTAACCCCCTGAAAAGCAATGAAAACTTTGCCTACATAGGATTCTGTGGATAATTGTTAAGAAACATCTTTAACCACTTGTGGTGGTGAGGCACTGGAATGGGGCGCCCAGGGAAGTTGTGAATGCTCCACCACTGTTGTTCAAGGCCGCGTGGGACATAGCCTTGAGTGGCATGGTTTAGTGGAAGGTGCCCCTGCCCATGGCAGGGGGGTTGGAACTAGATGATCTTAAGGTCCTTTCCAACCCTAACTATTCTATGATTCTGTGATTCTATGATACTCATAGCTTCTGGACATGAATCCTTTGCAGCTGTGGCAGTGAGTAACATCACTGATCACAGCATCATGCATTTTGTGGAAATAGTAAAACCAAACATGTGCCTCAAGAAAATGAAAAAGCAGTAAGAGACCAAGCTTAGCTCAAGGCAGTCCTGCTCCAGCAGAAGGGAGCAGATAAGACCTGCAAGCTCCAAACTGTGTTTCAGTTTGGTCTGTCAACTATCAAGCTTCATGGACTGTCAGCTACCAAGCTTCCCACCAGCCATAACAAGTGGTTCCTCACTAGCAAGAATGTTTGTTGTTTTTTTTCACTCAGCCCTGTGCTTCTTTCCCTGATTTTACCCAACCCAAGTCCCAAAGTATTGCGACGGAAGTCCTGTGGTGTGGGAAATAATTTTGTGGCTGCTTTCTGGATTGGGGTACAATAAAGAAAACTAAGTTCATATTATCATTTGACATTTTTCTCCTAGGGAATCATAACAATCACAGTATTTGCTTTTTGCATATGTTTAAACATCCTGTTTACATGGAAATGACCATTTTTTGATATTTTCTTTTACACTCTTTTGGCAGCATCTTTTGATTTGAATGAAACCAAACTCAAGTTATCTATTACTGCTGAATTCAAGGGATTACTAAAAAGAAGAAAACCTGGATGCAGCAAGTGAGGGTGGAATTTTACCTTTCCAAAGGTAATGCGTTGCAAGTGCTAAAAAGAGCATCATCTTCACATCAAATCAAACAAGGTACAAGATTCAAGAAACAACGTGCCAAGAGGCAATTTCTCAGCAAGATGTTAGCATCAGAACACAAAGTGATGTGTCTGGAAGCAGAACTGCTGAGCTGCAAACAACCTGGGTGTGAGTCAGAGAATATTAGGACCGTGCCTGTCCACCAGGAACATAGACTTGATTGCATGTGACTTGTGTCAACTCTGGAGACATCAAGAGCAGAACATAAAAGCAAGGCAACAGAGAGATTTCTAAACGAGCCATTCAACCTCTAAGGCAGCAAATCTGGCACCAATTCAAGTTCCAAGAGAAAAAAGTCAACATTCCAGGTTTGTGTTCCATGGTTATATCCTTCTTTTTTTTTTTTTTTTTCTTCCAGGAAAAAGGTCATGGTTTACATCATTAAAAACACCATCATCTCCTTTCAAACTAGCCTGTAACTTTGAAACCAGAATCCAATTGCCTGTTCAGGCTCATTAGTGTCTTTGGATCCTAATGACCCACTCAGTTGCAGTAAATGAAAAACTAATCCTTGTTTTATGCCATTGGCTAAAAAGGATTAGCCAACTCTTGCTACCCATGCAATCAGTCTTGCACTGCAGAGATTACTACTATCTAATGCTGTAAGCCTACACATTCCAATCTGTTACAATACGTAGCACTTAAAGCTTATTTTCTTGAAATGCTTAAGCATATTAATGCTATAGTGCAAGACCATTTTCTTATGATGCAATGATTCTTTCACCCCTGCTCCCAAAGATTGCATTTAGCTGCACATATGCAGTGATGCCCCTTACCTTCCAACACTTTAATTATGTTCACAGTCTTGAAACTAAAAATGAAATAATTGTTCATTACTTTCTGTTGGTTTAGTTGTGTTTGTTTTTTTTAATAGGGCCCAGACTGGGCTGAGGTATTAGGTTTGCTTGTCAAGGTTTTGGGGGGAAGGAAAAGAGGGTTTGTAGAGGTGGCTTCTGCACAAAGCTGCCAGAAGCTTCCCCTTCATCTGATGGAGTCAATGTCAACTAGCTCCAAGACACACCCACCACTGGCCAAGGCTGAGCCCATCAGCGACGGTGGCAGCGCCTCTGGCACAATTTAAGAAGGGGTGAAATGTTACAGCACAGGAGGAACAACAGCCTGGAGAGCAAAGTAAGAACATGTGAGAGAAAGAGTCCTGCAGACACCCAGGTCAGAGCAGAAAGAGGGTAAGAGGTGCTCCAGGCACCAGAGCAGAGATTCTCCTGCAGCCCATGGAGATCATGGTGAGGTAGGACATCTCCCTGCAGCCCATGGAGGTCCACAGATACGCACCTGCAGCCTGGGGAAGACCCCACACCAGAGCAGGAGGATACTCAGAGGAGTCTGACCCCATGGGAACCCCATGGGGCTCCTGCTCCAAGCTGGAGCAGGCTCCCAGCGGGACTTGTGGTCCTGTGGAGAAAAGACCCCATGCTGAGGCACTGGCACAGGTTGCCAGAGAAGCTGCAGATGTCCCAGCCTTGAAAGGATTCAAGGCCAAGTTGGACAGGCATGGAACCCCACATTTGGAGAGCATGAAGTCCACCAAATCTATGCATCCCACTTACTATTAGCTGGATCTCAGCAGCACTTCATAGAAGCTCACAGAATCCCTCTCCAGTAAAAAAAAAAAAAAAAATAAAATCCAACTTTCACATGTCTCAGCAGACAGCTAGGCTCCACAAAAATAGTCCTCCAGCATCTAGGAGTTTGGTAAAAACTATCTTTTGAAAGATACTAGAGAGAGGGGAAGGAACTTGCTTTCAGTGTTCCAAATTAGAAGGAGTTGAAATGGTGTTATAACTGCAGCATTATTTCAGTCCAAACAAGAAATACCAACAACACTTTCACAAAATTAACAGAAATGTTTATTTCAGAAAGTTTAGAAATATTCTGTATGTAACAGCTACTTTGAGAACATTGTCTTTAACTCAAATTCAGATTTTACTACAACAAACAGTTACTCTAATGCAAGTTACTTAGTTTATATCAGAGGCTGAAAGTACTCATCCAGAAGTTCAGATGCTCTCTCCGATACTGAATGAACACTCCACTGTAAAATGATATTTCTGCTACCTGAAAGTGCTGATTTAACAGAAGTGTATCACAACATTTTATGAAAACAACATATTTAGGAAATAAGAAAAATAAAAGCTGCATTTCAAAGCATGCGTGCTTGATGAACATACACATGCTTTTGCAGCAATTGGAATAATGTAGTCTTGCATGAAATGAAAGGGGAAAATGTAATGCTTTGTACTTAGCTGAAGAAACTGAAAACATTTGTCAAGGCCAAGTAGGAAAAGAGTTTAAAAGGAAGTCAAAGGTATTCAGAAGAATGTAAATGGCTTTGTACTTTGTAAGGAAGAATGAAAACCTTTCACAGGAGGAGACTGTGATGATCTCTGATCCTGTCCAAATGCAAATGGAAAACTGAAGTCATCTTTTCCATCTCCAAATGCATGAGAAGTTGATTCTGAGGGGAAGGGGAAGGCAAATGCCTCCTCACTTTCTGATTTCCCAAACAAGCTTCCTATAGGAATACATGTTATATTATTAGCAGATTAAATCTTACAGAAAGAATACTGCATTCAGCATAGTATGTTACTTTAACAAAATTGTACTCCAGGCATCTCACTGAATATCAGCTTGCAGCTGTGTGTTTATTACTGCACTAGAAATTATACTTCCTGGAGAGCATTATTAGAATACACATAGAATTATCTGTGAAGTACTTGAATGATCTGGAACAACAAAACACTACTAAATGATAAACTGAGTGAAATACTTTGAATACTAAGCAAGAAAGGTCTGTGTAAACAAATACACTTTTGCAGATTCTTTCTTCTCTAGAGAATAACGCAGTCAACCTCTGAAATACTTGGAGAAACACAGCTACTGACTGAAAACCACCTAACTTCTATATTTGGCAACACAATATACCCTTTTCTCTACAAGCGTGATACATGCATAAAACTTTATATTCACCCACTTCAAAAAAAAGTAGCTTTGAACTTGCAGCCCCTCAAAAAAGAGAGTAGATTACAGTTCCCTTCAGAAGTTTTATCAAGAGTAAGGTTTGATCCTACTGATAACATGAAAAAAAACTGGCTTTTCATTTCAGTAAAGCCAGGATTTCACCCAGAATATGTAAATGTGAGGGGCTCCTTTAATATGAGTGGAAGGTACTGTTCATTAAGTCTGATTCTCCTCTCTCTTAACTTCTGCTATTTTTACACTGTGTACCTCCAACAGCTGAAACTGATACAAGTCAATTTACTATCAAGATTTCTCTAATTGAGTGGAAATTATTATATTTGAGGGAGGAAAAAGACCCAACATATGAACTCTTTCCAACTTAGTCAGCCTTAAGTTAAAAATTGTATTTACCAAGTACAGTAGCTTTTTACATTAAAAGAAGAGTTCTTTTAATCAGTGAAAAAGCTTTGACATTTAAATATATCTTCTCCATTGCAGCTCTTCTCAGTTTGCTTCAAACACACCTAACACTATCCCTATTTCTTTCTTTCTCATACTTCTTTTGTCCACGACATCTCATACATTTGAAGCCAAACGGGCAGAGAAAGATTTAAACTAGTCAAAACACAAATGAACCCAGTAAACCACTAAACTATAGCACCACAACTGAACAGCCTTTTAGACAACCAAAGGTGCCCTATTAAGCAGGCTCACAAGCTTGTCATTTACATAAGCAGAAGACAGCTTCACATCTGTGTTTCAGACTTACCAATATCTTTTTGCGGGGACAGAGGATTCAAGTTTCCCACAGAGTAACCTTCTTCTGTCTGAAATATAAACAGTCGTTGTATTTAACAAATGAGAACGAAAAAGATAAGCTCTAATACTAATATAAAGCAAGTTCATTTGACTTCCATGAGAAAGACACTGTTTCAGTGAATGTTAGCAGCCTTCACAAAAATCTGCATTGAAAGTGTATATCCAACCCTAAAGTTTGAAGAGATAGTTCTCATGATGTTTGCTTACAGCTGCAAATGCACTCTCTCCATTCTTCTGGAAATCATCAGATTGAGAACAGACCAGTATCTGATCTGGCTTACTGCTGTTTTTTAAACTAAAAAGATTCAAAATTATTTAATTCTAACATTTTAGAAACCTTCTAAGCAACAACCTCATTAATGCCTAGTGAGTAGAACCTGATATTGCCAGAAAGAGTAGCAAAATAACCACTCATCCCTCTTGAGAAGAGTTCTTAAACTAGATTTATAATAGGTACTTAATTCCTTCAAAACTCCCACCTAACTTCAAAGAATCCCATATAACTGCTACAGGCTGGTAAATTCTTGGTTTCTGCCACGGAGCAGAAACATGGTTTCTTACAACATAAGGTGCCTTAATACCTAACCTAATTCCTAAACAATTCTCAAGCTGCTCACCAGTGTTTTCTCTCCTACATAGGGCTGATGACAGGAGACATAAACAACATGTATCTTGCCAAACACAAAATAAAACAGTATTCATTCTTCCTTCCTCCAGCTTTTATCTAGAAACCTCAAGAGTGAGCACACCCACTGAAATAGGAAATACTTGGGTTCAAATGCCTTATTTGTATAATAAGGCTTGAATCTACATTGCCAGCAATGCTACTTAACAACCACACTATGCACTGACACATATCTACCCTGAATACCCAATAATCAAATAGCCCAGGATAGTAAAAATTACTCTAGAGCACTGTAGTTAGTGAAGCTGCAAAGAAAAAAACCTGGATTCTACTGCCTGTTCCAACCCACTGTCTATTATTCTCCTCCATTTAAGTATAGCTAATCCATATTTGCTCTTCAGTACTCCTAATAGATTGTGAAAAATAGGGGGAGAGGAGGGAATAAAATTGTAAAGGCCTGATTCTTCACTTCAGCAAGACAAAACCACAAAGGATAGACAAGTGGGTTGTGATTCCTGCTAGGGTACCTGAGATTTTGCATTGCAACACTGAACCAGAAGCATTTTGTCTACTCAGAAGTATACTTGCATAAGATCCAATCTTGCCCATATGGGAAAGATTCACATTTTATCAGAAGTTATCATAGGGGGATCCCCAGGAAAGTAGATAAGCATATCTAAAGGATATCAAATGTAAAAATTAAGCAAGCTAGTAAAAAAATTATTTGCTATAAAAATAACCAGTATGAAAAACCTCATTCACTGTCAATGTTTTCTTAGCAGATTTTGCTTTGTGAGAATTTAATATTCTCAAGTACTCATTTTTACCTCATCAGAAGAATTTTCTGCCCCAAACACAGAAGAATCAAATAAATTAAAGCCAGGTGACTTCTGAGTAAAGTTCATGAGAGAAAAAAAGGCAGGAGATTTTGATGTTCCTTCTTCAGAACCTAAATTGTGAATGCTGTGAAGAAAGAAAGGAAGAAACTAATACTTTTTAAAAGCAGCACAGATGGCTTTTTCATTTTTTCTTTTTCTGTTTTGTCACTTGTTTAGATTCCTATAGCTTCCACTGACAATTGCTTCTTGCAACACAGAATGGGTAACAAAACTCATCAAAGTCAAGTGAGGTGCTGTTCTTATCAATTCCCTACCCTTTTACCAAAAATAACTGTTTAAAGATAGAAATTTGTATAACAACTACTACTGCAGAAAAAGACAACAATTTTAACAAAGGAGCTACAAAAAACTTATATTTCTAAGCAGAGTCTCACTTTTTTTAAACCAGCTTCAAGTGGAAATGGTATTGTCAGAAGAAAAAGTAATAAATTACCTAGCATAACTCAGGAAAAAGAAAGAAAGAGTATTTTCAGAAGAGCTTTCTAGAAAGGTCTTTCTATTGTATCTTTCAAAAGCAGAATGCTTATACAACAAATATCACTTTGCTCAAAATCAACACAAAAACTGAACTCATACAAGTCAAATGAAGGTAGTTTAGAGAACTGGGTTTTCTTCCCCTTTGAGTCAGCTGTTCCAACAAACTCAGGTGTTTCAGGTGCTCTTAAAAAATGTGAACTTTCTTCTGCTGTGCCAGGATTATCTTCGTTTGACTTCAAATTTGTGTTTATGTCCTATTAAAAAGAAATATACAATAATGTTTATGGCATATGAAATTTCCCAAAATACCATTAGTTCATTTACCTATGAATATATCCATTCTGTATTTTAGGGTTAGTTATTTTTATTCTCAGGAAAAATAAAAGGATGTTAATAAAATGCTCATAATTGTAAATCCATCATACTTAAAACTGTAACCTGAATTTATCAAATTTAAAAATTACTTCTTGCATATGAAACTGTATTTGAAAATTTTCATCCAAAAAAATAAACTTGTGAACTGACTAAAAACACTGATTTTGAATAAAAGAACTATTTAAAGTATGTCTTAGCATATTGTTTAAAAGTCATACTGGAACCCTCTTGAGACACCCTAGTGAAACAAAAGATTACCACCATCAAAATGTATTTCAGTTGACTGAGATATTTCCTCTTCCTCAGAAAACGTTAAATGAAAATACGCACTTGGATTCTGTGGAGCACTTTCCACCAGTCTCAATGCTATTGTAAAGACACTCCATCAGCTCTTAGTGAGTCAACTAGAAGATGAGGAATATCTCAAACTTGATCTTGTGTACACGTTTTGATAGAGAGTTCATAGCTTGTATGGTGTTATATTGGATTTGTGGTGAAACCAGCATGGATAATACAGATATGTTTCAGTTATTGCTGAATAGTGCTCACACAATGTCAAGGCCTTTTCTGCTTCTCATGCTGCCTCACCAGACATAAGGCTGAGGGTGTAAAAGAAACTGGAAGGGGACACAACTGGGACAGCTGACTTCAACTGACCAAAAGGGTACTGCACACCATATGATGTGCTCAGCAACAGAAGCCACAGGGAAGAAGGAGGAAATGGGGTATGGTTGGAGTTACAGCATCTCTCTTCCCATCTACCCATTATGTGTGATGAAGCCCCACCTTCCTGGAAATGGCTAAACAACCTCCTGTAGATGGGAGTCAGTGAATGAATTCCTTATTTTGTTTTGCTAGCATGAACAACTTTTGCTATACCTATTAGACTCTATTTATCTCAGCAGACAACATCTTGCACTTTTACACTTCTGATTCTCTTCCCAGTCTCACTGTGGGGGGAGTGAGCAAGTGGCTTTGTGATGCTTAGCTGCTGGCCTTTCTTAAACCACATCTTGATATCACCTACATGAACAAGCTGTACAGACAACTGGCTTGAATAATATGGTATGGTGAGTTTGATCTCACAATCAGGCACAGCTTGTAAAAGCAGTGCCAGTAGAGCCATTCAGGTTCTGTAGCCAGCACAGAGCCTTTTTACTATAGTTTCATGGGAGAAATGAGTTTCAAATGCAAACATTTTTTCTTGAAATTTTTCATCAGCTCACACTGAGAAAAAAAAAATATGTACATCAATTTATACAAAAACTACAATGTGCATAGGATAGTCATCCTAAATAGTCTGTTAAGGTAGCATGAAACTCCACAGAACACTAACATGATCACGAACAATGATCTCTGTATTAGTAATCAGAAGGCACTAACTGGTTTCTCACCTGCTGGGTGCTTTATAATGAGTCACCTGCCAATTTCTGAGACTTACCTCTTTCCAATAGATTGACTGTTCTACATAAAATAATAACTTATGACATATGAAATGCTTTGCTTACTTGAGGTATATAAGAATAATCCTTTGGTTCATCTTCTGCTTCTTCAGCACATTTGGCCTCTCGGTTTCCTATACAAAAATCAGCAGTGCTTGTAATAGCAGCATTTTAAATCGATAAATAAAAATAATGTTCTCGGAAAGAATCCTTGAGAAAGGTTCTCTAACTTGTCATTGCTACTCGTAAGGAAGTGTTATGACTGTAGTTTTCATATAACCCACCTTACGCTATGTCCATAACAGTTACCTCTTGTTCTCCCACTTACCCGCTACCATTAAAGCATGCTTAGGCTGCTTCATATGGTTTGGTATGTCCTTCAAGCTTAACTATTGCTTCCTGAGAGTACTATGCTTGATTAATACAGCTACTGCTCTCTGTGAGTATTAAAACCAGCCAATGGAAACCAGGTGGAAACAATATAAAAAGCACATCCACCTGACACTGATCAAGTGTACCTTAAAGAACTGGGCAAAACCAGGGTAAGAAAGAATGTTATCAGACTTTCTGCTCTAAGCTTCAGACTACGCAATTTTTCAGGCACTGTGGGTGAAGATCCTGTGTTTCAGGACATATAATTAGAACACTATTACTAAAATAAATTAAAAAAAAAAACCTCTAATTTTTGACATGCATCTAACTTGACAGTATAATTAGAAATAAGTATTTAAAAAGAAGCTCAGTGCCTTGTGACTTCAGAAACTATAGGTGTATTTGTAACTACCCTGGTTCCCTGCTTTGTTTCTGTAAGTGTTCTGTATGTATTTCTCAAATTAATTTTTCATAATCTCAATCTTATGCTTTAAGATTCCTACATTACTGAGTTTATTATATCCTTTTTCTTCACATTTTCTCATGCCTTCTGGGCAGATTTTCAGACTGGATTTCATTTTACCCAAGTAATTTGAGACTAGAGAGTGGATTTACAGGAGATGCTGGAAAGTTCCTTTCATTAGGAATGGTCAATGAAGAATGAATCCCACATTACTGAGCAGTTAGGTCTCTATTTTTAGAACACTGCTTATCTGCTATACTCAAAAGTTTGAACTAAATAAGTAAGGTGGAAAAGGAACAGAAATGGTGGCCCACTTAATACCAGAATAAAAATTTGGCCCTTAAATTTTTCTCTCTCATAAATATGTGATCCAGCATACATTAAAAGCGCAACATATCAAAAAAATGATACTTTACCCATTACTGCATTTTCACTCTCAAACTGTTGATTGGAAGTCATCTGCTTTGGGGGAATTGCCAGTCTAAAACGCAAAAATTAATGTTTGACTATACACGGATTATTTCCATAAACTCAAGAATGAAAAATACTTTATTAAAGTTACCTGAATTGCATTTGGTTTTGCGAGTTTGCTATCGCTGGAACTTGGGCAATTTGTGGGTTATTAGTGCCTGCAGTGTCAGCAACCACCTAAAACACAGTAAGAAATTCAAACAAGGCAGCGTATGAAACTGTCACTTCAACATCACTCTGATTTGTCTTTGAACTATGGAAATCCCTTCTTTTAACCACAGTTTATGGGTCAGTCAGTATAAAAACTTTTTGCCTATCTTTGCTTTACCTTCATTTTAACAGCATGATACCCAAACCCACTTCTCTGATTTTTATAAAGTTTCATTCACAGCACTGATAACTAGATGTGAATAATTAACTGTTCTGTCACACAAATAACATTACGTAATTTACACACTTTATCCAGGTTTTGTACTACTGCATCCAGTTTGCTCCTGCTTGACAACACAAAGGGCTGAAGCAAGGCCTGTCTCCACCTCTGAAGGTCAAAGCGAGTGTGCACATCAGTGAATGTGTCGCCTGTGTGGACTGAAAAACTGAAAAAAAACCAAGGAAATATTCCTGCCTCACAGATTTCCATCAGATCAGAAGTCCTAACTCTAACCTGAGGCATGCATTTGTGCCTTGAGGACAGAGTGGCACTAGGAATCTAAGTCGAAGCATCAGATAACACATTATTTCATAAGGAACTGCTAGTTCTGGTTTATTTTAATTTGCAAAGTGTATCAAATTTAATTCAATACAGGGTGGAAGACAAAATGGCTGTTTATGCAAAATCTATCTGCTGCTCAACTCCTGTAGTTTATAGCACACTGTTTCTGAAGCATTGCAACCCTCCTTCTAATCTTTTCATTTTTCCTCAGACTCCATCTTATTTTCCTTGTTGCCATCATCCTTTCTTGAAGTTCCCTTAGCCTTTACTTACTGCTTCCCACTATCCTCTAAGTGCGATTCTAGTTCCCAGATTCCCATTCTCATCTCTGGATTACCCTGGCAACAGCCCTTCCATCATCCTCATCATGTCCAATTCCCTCAGCCAGCCAGAAATCAGAATTGCTTGAAATTTCCTGTCTTGTTCCACTCAGTCTAGCCATTGCCCTTCATGTTTTATCTTATGATGGCTGTTTCTTCTACCACAGGCTCTGCTCTAAACTATTTAGTGATTTATTCACTTCATCTTTCAGTTATCCTGAAAATCTTAAGAAATTCACAACTGGTTCTGTTAATTTTTACTTGATTATTTTTGTTGTTCATTAAAATTTGTTTTTAAATCAATTCAGTGTGATGTACCTTAAAAAGAAAGAGTTTGGTGTAGAAACTTCCCCAAGCTTCTGCACAGCAAACACAGTTACAAACTATTTTTCTATGGCCTTACCTTACCTGAGTACTCCTTTTACATTATAACAATCCTTGTAACAATCCTATGGAATGCTCTTGTACTTAAATGGCTATTATCAGTGGTTTTCGTAAGTATGCAAGTTGCTCCTCCAACTTGTTTGCAGATTGCTTTACTGTGTCTGTATATTTAAGATACTAAGCTGCAATACACTGCAGCTGTTCAAAAAAGTACTATAGGAACTATTTGTTTGTGGGTGAGAGATGGAAAATGCAGTTGTAGGCTCCTCAAGTATATAAAGCAATGCTGCTTGTGGTTTCATTTCTCTTGGTCCAGACTTTTGTTTCTGCTCAAACTTCAGAACTGAGCTGTTAACTGTAGGCATTCCTGCATATAGTGTCCTGCACATTTAATCCTTTATGAAATCTGCATTATAGAGTAGATGGCTGATAATTAATCATTAATAAAAGCTTATGTTCCTCCTTTGGAATTCCAAAACCTTGCTACATAAAACAAAGTGAATCTACAAAGGCTATTTAAACTTTAAAAACTATCATAAAAAATTAATTGGATAGAGGGGTCACCTCAAGGTTGACATTAGAATTCTTACTATAACTACCAGTTGCACTTTGTGAGAACATACATATTTTCAGAATAAAAAGACAAAACAGAAATATTTTTATTACAAAACCAGGTAATAGCAGATTGCCAAGATTAGCATCGTGGCTGCAGTGTTAAAAAATTTAATGCAAGATACAACAGCACTACAACAGATTATATAATCTCACGTTACTACCAGTGGGAAAGCAGTATACCTGTGATGAATTTTCTGCAAGGCTGGAGGAACTGCTAGTAGCCACTGGAAGTTCCGTAGGTTTTTCTTTTTCTTCTCTCCCTAAATTAACAAGTATTACTTAATATTGTCAATAAGATTAAGTTTCCAAAACATGACATTGTTAAACTGAACTTGGGAACAAAGCTTACACATTTTCCTGTTAATATCCAACAGAAAATTATCACAAAATATGAAACTATCAATTTAATGCAAAAATTTCTGAGGTAATATTTACTGTATTTATGCAAACAATGCTAAAGGCATGTTTCAGATTTTTCTGACTATATTCATAAGGCATACCTGTAATGTTATTTTACTGTTTGCACAGCAAGAGAGGAATCAGACACACAATTTGCAGAACAGAAAGGCTAGTAAATACTCAAGTTCCATTGAAAGTCTGGCTTCAGCTGTCACAGTAGGAGCCATTCACCAAGTACGTTATCATGGTTTCCATTCATTTATACAAAAACAATACCAAATCCTTCACAGAAAGATCATTAAACACACTGTACCTCTTTCTGTTCGCTGCACTGAAAATCTAATGCTCTGTACAGACTGCACTAGTTTCCGAGGAATGCATGGAACAGGCAATGGTTTATATAGTTGATGTTTCTCATTTAGCAAAGATGGACGTTCTCTGTCTTCAAATATCCTAAATTAATTAAAAAAAAATTAATAGTTGAAAAAGAAAGGAAATCATAAAACATAACTGCTTCAAATAAGTGGAGTTTTCAATGGGATGCATGCTGCTGAGGAGGTTATACCTCTTGCAGCTCCAACAGCTAATAAAAAGATGAAGTTTTCTTTAAATACCATCAGACAGAGAATATCACTGAAAGAAGAAAAGTAGTAATAAACCAATCGTAAAAAAATTCCTGACTTAGATTTTGTCAGAATCAAAGAAAAGTATTAGTAGTTTGGGATTTTACACATTCATCAAACAGTTCTTTATTGTAGTTCTGAAATCACATTTTTGCATTTTAAACCAATTTTACTCTCTCTGAAATTGTCTGGAATACTCACACTACATGCACACAAAAGAGAAAAATGCAGCAAATGTTTTCACTTGTGGAGTAGTTATCTGTGTGGGGTAAATAGCCTTTTGCAGTGTAGAAAAACAAAGATTAGCAGAACAATGAGGGGTAAAGTGGCTATGTGGCACAGGAACATTTGCCATTTCTAAAAATAATGAGTTCTACTTTATTTTCTCTCTGTCATTCCTGCTTTTCGCCTCTATGCTTCTAGCTACAACATCTGGTTTATAGCTGACTAAACAATGCTATTATTTAGAACAAATGAAGAATTGCATCAGGTCTTCTTGTTCTTATTGAGATTTTACATCAATAAGATAAAATGCATGATGCACTTTATAAGGTAGTGTGGAGCCAAATTAGCAAACGCACTATAAAAATACCAAAACTAGAAATACTGGTTAATATATATGGACCTAACAACATATTAAGCTAATATACATGCACAACTGTGATCACATAAACCCATGAATACATCTCAGTCAAATAACTCTGTAAATGACTATCTTCACCTGTAAAGTTACATATACACCTAGTGCTGGACTGAGACCTAATAAACTGTATAAACCATATACCACTAATACATCAATAAAACAGAAATAATAAAAGCTTTTTTTTAAGTCTGTATTTTCTTCAGTTACAGTAATTATAGATTACTGTATGAAGTAATAGATTACGGTGTCAAGAATGAGTACTAGAGGAAATGAGATGTATATATGGCTGATGTATCTTTAAATTCAGATGCAGAGAGCACAAAACCAGAGAGAAATGAAAACAGAGCTAAACACAGAACACCACTAAAACCTCTTTATTGTTTTCAAAACAGCTTATTTGGCCACATTTTCACAATCTTCATTCATTAATGAATTGATTAAGGCTGTTGCTGCAGAGTTAAGATTGCCATAAACCAATTTTTGTACTCAATTCAGGTTGCCAAATAGTGTTTATAAAAGAGCCCAGAGTCAGGTTCCATGTGCTTATGTAGAGTCTAGTAGGCAAGTCTCCCTGAAACAAAGCTTTCTTTTGCAAAGCATATCTATTCAGAAGAATGTATCAATGGTAAAGTTACAAACAGGACTTAGCTTTTAAGGTACGTACTTTTGAAGTAACAAAACCCTCCAAAAAAGCCTGCTGTTAAAACTTCATGCATATCCAATATACCTGCTCCCTTTCTTCCCCAAAAAACACTATGAAGAAAACCCCAAATGCATCTTCTCTGACATTGAAAGAAAAATCAAACTGCATACTGATGCTCAAAATAGTCCAAATTGCAGTAACAAGACAGATAACTCGTCTTCTTTTGTTACTTCATTGTTAGCAGACATTTGAGTAGATAAGAAATCTTTATCTTGAAACATACTGCAAAACAGGTAACATCTTTTTTACTAAAGTGCAAAGAAAAAAAATATATTCCCAAATCAAAATAAAGTCCCATCTTCTTAGCAGCAGTTTCTTCTTCATAGCATAACGAAGTCCAAAGATTTACATCTCCATATTCACTATAGGAATCAGGTGTATTTAATTATACATCTGAAGAATCACAGTTGTTTCTGTGGTATTTACCAGGACTCCCTGCTGAAGCCATATTCCGTTTTTTTCATCAGGCACATGCCAGCAAGTCCTTTGGGAAGCAGGATTTATTTTAATAACTAGCTGCCATAACTAGTAACTAATAATTGCCTATGAGGCTGTGGTCAGCACAGGGCTCACTCTTCACATAAGTTTACATGTAGAGGCCAAGAAAGACCTTTGTAAATATTTTTTCCAAGATTATATTACAAAATTTTTTCTTTGATCAGTAAAAGCTAGTAACTTGTAATGCAAAGATTCTGAAAGAAGTTCAATAATCCAACATGGAATATCCTTACAAGTTTTAGCAAAAATCTCTCACTTGGAATACAAGACATTTTAGGCATTCAGAGGTGGAATTAACACATATCATAAGGGGAAGGGGGTAGAGGGGAAGAAAAAAGCTCAACAGAATTATGAAATAATGGCATTTAAGGTCTCTCAAACATTTTACAAAAGCAGAGAAAATAAGCATGATATATGCCAAAGCACAGTTCAAGATGTCAGCCTTTCTATGTAATAAATATAATCTCTAATTGAGAAATCAGGACCAGGGCTTCATAAAAGTTGACTCCTATATGTTGATTGATGAGAACTCCTGATTTGGAGATTTTAATATTGATACTTAGCTGGTGAATTATGAAAGCCCACTAATCAGAGGAAACAACTGGCATGAGGAGAGGAA
>JASSUY010000014.1:0-21633 GCA_032466535.1 Forpus xanthops | reverse complement strand
CCGAAAATCCAAAACACAGTGCTGCACCAGCTACTACTTAAAGAAAAATGACTGCTGCTGCTGAACCCATGACACCTGTGAATAAACCAATGCATTCCCCCTCCTTCTAGGCTCCAAAACTGGTTCCAACTTTTCATTTCTGCAGGTGGTCATAAGGTTTAGTGACGGGTCACACCACCATACAAACATTATTAATAGCAAACAGAAGAGCCTGAAAACCATGGAATTAATGCTTCTTATTCTGGGTTTACCTCACTTTAAAATGAACATCTCTAGCATTAAACCAAAACACTCACAGATGTCCTAACTCAATTTATGTCAGCCAAGCACTATGCTCTCCAATACACAGGCACACAGCTGTGTTCATTTGCAAAGGCCAGCCCAGACAGAGGCTGGCAAGGGAGTACTGGTCAACAACCACTTTCCAAAGTTAAATATAAACACCACTGAACTGAGAAGAAGCAAAAGAATCAGGGTAACGGGTAAAGGAAGTTCAAAACTTGTCTCCATGCTAGTGTCAGATACATTTAAATTAAGTACAGAATGGATGAGCGGGGGATGACATTTAAAGCCAATGCAGAAAAACAAAAATTCAGATGACAGGATTCTGCCTATTTTTTTTCTGATGTGTTAGCAATCGTGTTTATTCATGAAGAAACTTGGGGGGAAGGGACATGAGGCGGATGGGGACAGGATGGGACAGACACCAAACCCCACAAGGATGGCATGCAATGCAGAGCACACAGATGTATTACAAGCAAACAAGTCCTCTGACAGCCTTTTTTATATGTCTTAAAGAAAGGAGAAGCACCGGCAAGGCAATCGCTAAGCAGCATCACAGTGCACCAGCCAGTGTGGGATGGAGCATCTCCCACATGTGACACTCACCATCAGGGAAAATGGGGAGGGAACAAGGGGGTCCTACACCCCTCTGAGCTGCAGCCCCAACACCTTCACACTGAACATAGATGGCTGGCGAGTCCAACATCTGTAGAGCAACTCCCAGCCACAGCCACTTGGTGCCAGCAGTGGATTCTGCATCCACACACCAGCAAGTATACAGTAATAATGAAATACAATGCTCTCCAGTGTTCTTACTGCAAGCCAGGATGCCTGAGATGTGTAAGAAATTAGCTTAGAATATAATAACCAATATTTTAAAAATTAATTAGAAGCCAGCATGACTTGAAAGGAAATCAAAGGCATTCACAGGAGAGTAAGAAGGCAGGAGAAATGGACACAGCACTCTCCCACTGCCAACTTGACCCAGCTTTGCTCGCTTACTTGCAGTAGCCAGTCAATATATCACATTAAGACACTTTCTACAATCACTTAAAAGACTACCTATAATCTTAAACATGTGCTAAATACATTCCTCCCTCCCCCCCAAAAAAAAACCACACACACAAAAAAAAAACAAAAAAAAAAAAAAAAAAAAAAACACAAAAAAACCCACAAAATAACGAAACCACAAAAACCCAACAAAACCAACCCAAACCATCAGACAAGACAAACACCATCATGTTCCTCTGTAAGCTAAAACATGTGTAAGGTTCCTTCTATCTTAGCTTTCTGTCTGAATAAATTACTCATCTTCAATGTGTAGAGGAAAGGCTTCATCACATGAGAAGAGCAAAGACAAATAAACAATTTTCTTCCACATTCCCTTAATTGTGTAACTTTACACAAAGGTATTACAAGCATCCACCATAAACTGACAGATTCATAATCTCTCTGCTTCCAGACTTCACTTTTTTTCCACCCAGTAACTCGATTCACCTTCGCCTGTGGGAAATCAAATGCCAGCTTCGGAGAAGCATCCAGCCTGAACTCATTCAGACATACCAACACAAGCAACATTTTTATTAAAAATAAACAACTGCTGGAAGTTCTTAAACATGGACATTCGTTTCCTTTCATTTCTCTTTTTGCCATTAGCTGCCAGCCTTACTGCTGGGAAACAAAGCAGCTCCAATGGCTAAGGAGCCACCTGGCACCGCCAGGAGGACTTCCTCTGCATCCTCCTTAACTGCGCACATGAAGCATCATAAATGCCTCCGCAGACTCAGACCACCCACTTCAGACTTTTTCAATCTGAGAAACAATAGGGAGATCAGGAAACATAATTTCAACCAAAAGTTTAGGGTACAAACAGTATTGTGTCTCTATGAGCACAGACCTGCAGCCCTGGCTTACTATATCTTGTGGGGTAAGGGCTGAATTGCCCCTTTCAGTTGAGACTCAGTGTAGCAGGATGAGTGGTGACCTCTCATTCCAGCCGACTCTCCTCCCTTACCATTCAATCCCAAAGCAATGCCATACAGCACTGCACCAGCTACCAAGAAGGAGAAAAATGACTGCTACTGCTGAACCCATGACAATTTGTCGTAACCAATAGCATTAATATGAAAAATTTCTACTTAAAACCCTAGTGCTGAAGCACTGTTTAATCAGAGACTGCAAGTGTAAAAAACTGTTTACAGGGAGCAGTATTGTCATAGCTGCCACCAGACAGAACTATGCCAAAGAGAAAAATACCAGCTCTGCAATTGCTTGGGGAGGGACAGCAGAGCACCAAAACCCTCACAAAGGGCTTAGCATCACTGTGCAACCACAAATAAAAACCCCATGCTTAAGAAGTGAGATTTCTTCTCTTTCCTAACTTGGCATTGCATTTTCAGTCTGTACACTGAATGCTGTCTTACTTCGTTTTGCTTGCCTTGTTTGCTGACAAAGATTGTTAAAATAACCATCATGTCCTTCCAGTGATTGCCTTCAGCATACATTCAAGCAGCATTTAAGACCAACCAAAACCAGCAAGAGGCTTGAAGCCCATCAATGCAAGAGACAGACACCCAACTGTAACATGATGCAGCACAATGAGAACACAGCTCGGACTTCTAGAGGAACACCAAAGAAAAAGCAATGGCACCTCCTATGCTGTTTGCCAATCACCTCTACAGTGCAACCCTTCCAGCAGCCCCAGGGAAACGGGATGGGAAAATCATCTCAGTTTGTACTCTGGGACATGAATCTATATTCCCCAGACCTATCCTTCAATTGGAATACCAACTGCTGAGCCACACAGATGAAGCCATACTCTGTGTTGCTTTTGCTCCTATTATGCCCATAGCTATCAGTGCACAGGCTCATCTGAAAGTTACTGCATAGCTGTGCTAGTCTATAAATACCAGGAAAGAATATTAATAATGGAATGGTTTGTTTGGAAAGGACATTAAAGATAACCAAATTCCAACCCCCTCTGCCATGGTCAGGGACACCTTCCACTAGACCAGGTTGCTCAAAGCCCCATCCAACCTGGTCTTGAACACTGCCATGGACAGAGCAGCCACAACTCCTCTGGGCATTCCGTTCCAGTGTCTCACCACCCTCATAGTGAATAATTTTTTCCTAATGTCTAATCTAAATCTATCCTCTCAGTTTAAAGCCATTTCCCCTTGTCCTGTCAACTACCTCCCCTTATGAGTCCCTCCCTGGATTTCTTATCAGACTCTTTAGGCACTGGAAGCTGTTTAAGGCCTCCCTGGAGCCTCCTCTTCTCCAGGCTGAAGAAGCCCAAGTCTCTCAGCCTGTCTCCATATGAGAGGTACTCCAGCCCTCCAATCATGTTTGTGGCCCCTCTCTGGAGCTCCCCCAGTAGGTCCATGTCCTGGTTCTGGGAGCTGTTTGGTTTTGTTTTTTTTTTGTTTGGTTGGTTGGTTGGGTTTTTTTTTCCCCAGGGCATTTATTTTGCCTTTTTGGTTTGTTTGTTTTTATTATTTTCTTCATTTTTGCTTGTTTTGTTGTTGTTGTTTGGGGTTTGTTTTGATTTAAACGTAGCCACATCAGTTTTAAGAGGGATACACATAAGTACCATGAAGCACAGCACTCCTGCTGTGCAAGAATCAAGTACCTTCAACTTACTAGGTTTTTACTTTTCAGAAATACTCCTAAATCCATCTTCTGTAAATTTCATGTAGGTATTCCTGAATGTCAAAGTAGCTGCAAACAGGCATCCTGGCAGTATCATTTCTGTTCTCTTTAAATGCTCACATTACCAAAATATCTAGCTGTATTTTAACTGGCTCTTAAATTTCTAGGAAGGCTTCTGAAAACCAATCAAAGTATGTACTCCTTAAAAATCTCAAAGCAAGCATCTAAAAAAATAAATACATGTATGCCACATTTCCAACTGAGATAGCAAAAAAGAAAATAAAATACACAAGGACTTTTGGGTGGAGAGAAAAATGTTAAGGGATTATTTATGCTGGTTAGACAAACACCAATAGCAGAAATATTGCTAATACCAATCCTGTCAGGGTTAGGGGCACTTAAAAAAACGTGGCTTGTTCAGAGAACCACAGTATGCATAATAAGGAATCAAAAGGATCTGGGAAATAATGATTTATATGGCAATCTTCAGATTCGCAATATACGACCCTTAAAAGCAGTATTTGCTTAAAGCTTTATTTGACAGGCTGTAATACATTATTTATCTGCAAACTACTGCAGCACTGGCTCTGTTTACTATTCTGGAGAAGGAGGCTGCCAGGATCTCTTTTCAAGCTGCATTTACAACTATGACAGAGGAAAAAAAAAAGGGGGGGGGGGAGGGGGGAACCACTGTATATATTCCTAAAGCCCAGCAACCTCCTCCATCCAAAAAAAGTTTATGAATATATATAGTGTTTGCACAGGCACCAGATTACTGGCAAAAAGGAAAGAAAGGCAAAAGTTTGTAAAGGTTTTTATCTAGAAATATCCACGGTCTCAAAATGTTAGTTTTTTTAGTTAATTATGCTGGAAGGTTCCAGTACACATGGATCTAAAACATTGGGTTTTGCAATGGGGGAGCCCAGCCTGCTCCAGATACCACCTAATGTACTGCACTAGCAGCCTGCAAAGAGCCACTGGATGGGATCAACAAAGCCCAATTACATTATTTGGCAAAAACCACTCAGAGAAACAGCTCTAAAGATTATCAGAGCTACCAACAGCAGGAGGAATGCCAAGAAGAAAGATGCAGAGGAGGAAATGCCAAACCCAGCCTGAGCCATCACACACAGGCTGTCCTGGGCACCACTCTGCAATGCTGGGCAATGCCAACACAGGCTGCCCAAGAAAGTCACTCCAGAGGTGGACAACCTATACAGAGCAGCAAACCATGACCACCATGACCACCGTGACCCACATCCAATGCCTAAAGCAGGTTGAGAGGCTCCCTGCATGCAGTAGCTCCTGCCTCAGCATGCTGCAACACAGGCTGCACCAAGCTGGCACGCTGACAACTGCTGATGGCAGTCCCTGTTCCACTGATGGCAGGCAGATAGCACCATGAAGTCCTCAGGTTTGGAAACCGTATCTCAGGCTTGTAAAACTAGGCAGAGCATCAGTATGATGTGAATTCCCATTCATACCCTCTTCTACCCGATTCCCTGGATTCAAACACAGGTTGTACAGCTGGAAAAATGCTCCCAACACTACCACCAGCACCTTGCTCCTCTTAAAAGGAAAAAAGCAACTATATTCACAGAAAAAAATCCAATCTTCCAAGTACTTTCCCCATTTTCAGTTTCATTCTGCTCTCGGAGAGCAGCTTAGGTGAGCATGTAGCAGCTAGGTTTAAAATGTACATCTGTCAGTGGCAGTACAATCCCAGAAGACCAGTGTTTGATAAGATGCTTTTGAAGTTCCATTGACCTTGGCATGCCACTGCTGCCCATAAAGTGAAAAACATTAATTCCAATCACCAGCAACTTGTTATGCTTTAATGAGCAATTAAAAAAAGGTTATGTAAAGATGGCTGCACCTGAACTTCATCCTCATGAATCAAAATAACTTCTTGCCAGCTGAGAAAAGATCAGTGCTTTGAAATTTCATGCAATGAGGGAATGAAAGGAATGAAATCTAAAGAAAGGAATCAGTAATACTAAGGGAAAAGGACTTGTCTGAAATTAAAAGGAAGCCTGACTGTAAAAAGATGGAGAGGGGGAAGAGGTAAGCAACCACCTCCCACTGCTGCTCACCAGACCTGGCTCTATTACTGCTATTCCTGACCTTGACAATGCTCCTGGTACTTAGGGACAAGGAACAGAACAGCTTTTTCATCCTACACACTCACTCAATGAGAAAAAGAGCAAAGTTCAGAAGCAGAGCACAAGCTCCTGACCTCCACTTCCTCCAGCAGGGAACCCCACACAACAGCAGAGCCTGGAAGCAGAGCAGTACCCAGCAGAGCAGAACCCGAGTGAAACTATTACTCTGCAAAGCACAAATAGAAGTCTCCATGGAAGAGATGCCCACAATTTTATTAAGAATTACAGCTCTCTTACTGCCTGCTAGAGTTTACACTGATTCTATTTGACCTTGGTGCTTAATTCCTCAAGAAAAATAAGTTTGCAGGGGTTTGACTCAGCCTAGCAGGGGAAAGAGTACATCTGTGTGCTGCTCCAATGTCCTTAATGCACCAACAGAAGCAAAGCCAGGAGCTGAAGCAAAGCCAGTAATGTGTGGAGGTGCAGAACAGCTGTCTTCAGAGCGTGGAAGAGAAGAAAAAAAAAAAAAAGGAAGAGGAGTAAAGCATTTGTTCATATAGCAGAAAGATAAGGCAGACAAGTCAGATACCTGCTACAAGAAGTGCTCACCAGAAACTTCCCAAACAGTGTGTTTAGCATGCTGTTGTTGTGCAGGATTCAATTTGTATTTTGGGTTGTGCTTAAGAAGCTGGCTGACATTCTCACCGGAGGAAGCAGAGCAAGCCCACTGGGTGATAAACATCTGACTTCTTCTGTGATTAACACATTGCCCACACTGCTGTAGTCACTGTACATAAGGGTCCACAGGTAGATGGGAAACACACAGCCCTAAGAGTCTGCTTTGATTTT
Organism: Forpus xanthops; assembly: GCA_032466535.1. Lineage (NCBI taxonomy): Eukaryota > Metazoa > Chordata > Aves > Psittaciformes > Psittacidae > Forpus > Forpus xanthops. Next base: position 14,749 of record JASSUY010000014.1, on the reverse strand, counting down.
TGTCAGCTCAGCAGGACATTGCAAACACCTCAGCAATGGCTCAACAGTAACAAAACAAAGCCGTGGAAGCTTCTGAGACAGTTCCTGCCTTTCCCACCTTGTTAATAAGAAGAAACCCAGCACCAGCACAAAATCCTGCACATGTACTGAGCTTGTCAAGCATGAGCTAGCGCTGGTCCAAAGCCTTCCTCTGTATAGGATTTATGTGCCCCAGGTACATGCTGCAGCTAATGCAGCTGTATGACTGTGGTCCCACCATGTTCAGAAAGACTCCAGTCTCTTGCCCATCAACTTCTGGAATTCATACATGAACAAAAGCACCTGTGCTAACTAGCTTATCCTTTCTACTTTATGGATTCAGTGATACAAACCTCCACATATGCTCTCATGGCAACATAATTAATCAAAATATCACTCTGGGGATTTTATTTGCAGGGGTCCTACAAAAGGCCCTGCATGAGCTCAGGGCTCAGCATGATCACTGTGGGAGCTTAGAAGTGGATTTACAGACATTTCATAAACCAAAGGAGCCCATTCTTACAGAGCCAAATCCTTTACTGATACTAATGATGCAATAAACAAAGATTCCAATAAAACCCTCAAACGGCTTCTCCTGCAGGGCTGCTGCATCAACCTCATTTAAGTCACTGGGTCCAAATACAAGCAAAACAGCAGCATATACCATAGTGGGTGTTTTCTCACCAGGCACTGTTATGGTTGTTGCTTTAATCAGTCCATGAAGCATCCAGTCCAAATGAGAAGATGGCAAAGCTATTCTTGTGCTTCTGAGTGATGTCGCAGCAAGGCTTACAAGCAGCTGCAGCACCTCAAAGCACGTGTCACTACGCCCATGCCAACTTCAGCAGCACACTGACTATTTTGGTCTGCTGACCATAGGATGGTGGTAAATGATTGTCACCTTGATGCTGGGTACCTCCTTGGTGCCACTGCCCTTAATCTCAGTGTGTTGGTGCCATCTGTAGCACTGCAACTGCTCACTTGTCACTGCTGATGGAGTGGAAACAGCTTGCAGCTAAGACAAAATTCAAGATGTGGCTGCTTGAGTGCTTTGGCTCGATTTCAACCCAATGGGTATGTTGAAGACGACCACACAGCCAGACATAGTCTTCCTGTCCTCATGTAGGCTGAGCATGGAGTTGACTGAAGCACAGCTCAAGGGCCAGTGTGCCCATCACTACATGAAGCACACTGGTCAGCACCCCCAGGATGTCTCACCAAGCAACTGACAGCTGGCATGAAGATGCTTGATGTGCTTTTATGATCCTGAGCACCCCAAACCACCTCACAGCTGGTATCTGACTCTCCCTCTACCTTTCAGAGTGAGGCACTGGAAGGGTTTGATTTTGCAACCTGTACTGGGCAGGAATTAGTTAGGAATAGCATTTACGGCATCTTCCAATAGACAAGAAGCACAGCTTTTGATACCTTACCCAGGATGGTGAACCACCCACCAGCACTGTCCCTTCCTAATGAAAAGAGGGACTGAAATTCAACCTGCCTTGTATTTAAACTAAACTTTCCCTAGTGCACATTTAAGCCTTTCATTACCGCTCTGCTGTTAACTGATAGATGAAAATTACTTGCCCCAGTCTTCCTTACAGTGACTCCTCATGTTTACTGAGACAGTTATATCTCCCTTCTGTCTTTCTGTTAAGCTGCACATGCCATGGCCTCATAATTCATTCCTATTTTCCAGATTTACTTTTCAAGCATTAACATCCCACTCTAAACCTGAATGCCATCTTTTCCCCAAGCCCTGAGACAGTACAGTCAACCTGAAAGCTTCACATGACCCTTTCCATTCACATGCCAAGATAAAAGGATGCTGTCAGAAGCTTTCAATGTCACCATCAACTTGGTGACCTGTCCAAATAATTTCAACTGCTTGACTAGAAACTCCCAGCTTAACATATGTATATTCTGGGCTGTGACTTCTTATCTACAGTGTTCTCTGACATGAAACTATTCATCACGGTCAAACAATCCTGTTTTAACTGAAGAAGTCACAAAATTCTGTGACACCTTCACAGCTACCCATCACAAACTCATGGTCATCAGCTTTATTTCTATTTCTTAAAACTTCTAACACATTAAACACAGGAGAGGGAGTGTATAGATCTCCAGGAATAAGCCTGACAAGTCCTCTCCTTGGCACTAAACTCATCATGACTTTGTCCATCCCCGACTCTAGTAAAGACTTCTGGAGCAGAAAAAAGCCCCAACAGCAAGTTCCCCTTGCTTTCCAGAGCTGCTATTTAAAAGTTATTAGCTATCAACATACCTTGAAACTCGAGTCAGGGGATGACAACAGTGACACAGACACAGAGTGTGTGTTCTCATTCTCTCATAGAAATGGATATGGTATCTAAGAATCCCATCCAGTGATCTCTTCTTTCCTATCTGCTTTGCCAGCTAGGATTGACCAGAAGAAAGAGGTTCAGGCTGAACTTGGTATGTAGTAGCACAAAGAGACAACTAGGTAGCAGAGGATCACTGAGCCTCATTAAATAGATCTGATTCTTCAACATTGTTTCCCATGACTCTCAGGTTTACCCTGCAGCTGCACAGGCAGTTCATAAGCACATGTTTGGTCTGTTGTCCTAGCAAAGAAGAGGTTCCTAGGCACCACACCAAAACACAGATATAAAAGCCAAGCTGTTCCAGGCCTTTCTTTGGGTTTGACTAAAAAGTGGCTGCTTTTTAACTGGGCTCTCAGCTCGTTAATAGTTCTCTTCCTGCTCTAATTCTGTGCTTTACCTATTGCCTCTCACAGCAGCCACTGTTTGCCCTTCACCACCCCCAGGGCTTGGACTGCCTCCCTCCCACTGCTCACAACCCAGCTACAGTGCTTGTGCTCCCTGGGGCAGGAGCTCTCAAGCTGTGCAGTACATGTTACAAAACCTGGGTCCTCCCAGTGCTGCATCCCCACCTCACCTTCCCACTGAATCACTTATCCTCTGGGATGAGCCCTGAGGCACACTTCAGGTTTTCTGTATTTAATGATCAGCCTATTCTTCTCTCCTTCCCCATGGCACGCTATACGATTTTGAAGTTTATCTTGTAATACGTCATACCACAGCCTCAGAGGCACATCCCAGGTGATTCAAACCATTCCTTAAGACATTGGCACATCAGAGATGCCACAGGGAGAGACACCTCAGGTAAGCACTGCAACTAGGTCAGAAAATGACTAACAAAGAACCCAAGCAATTTTTGTATCCACTATTAATTGCTCCATTAAAGAGAAAACTTCACAAGTGCTGGTTTGGCTTTTCATATGGAACGACCATGTGAAGGAACAGAAAGCAAGTAGGGACTAAAAGGAGGACGTATAGAGGACATCGATATGCAACTAGATACAGACCTGGCAAAACTATGTAAGTATAAAAAAATACAGGATGCAGAGAAAGAGGAGTTCATAAGAAAAAAAAAACGAAAATGTTACATCTCCCATCATTATTTCCACAGTGGCCAGCTCAGCAGTGGAGCTGACTGTGAGCAGATCAGCAGGTAAGTGACAACTTTGTGAGACCATGACAAAGACTGACATACAGGTGACTTAAAATAAAAATGTCTCATGTAAGTTCAATAGTAAATTAACCTCCAAAAAGTCTTGAGTTTTGGACCCCTCCTTATGAAGTTTAGCCAGTTTGAGACTGCCATGCTTCCTTTTTCAGGCCAGTCAAAACAATTCAAGTTATTCCTTCCTTTCACTTAAATTACTGCAGCAGATACCAAGAAACGCAACTCATTACCACAAGCTTTGTTGCCTATGCTAACAAACCACTGAAAATCTGTACCAGTCTGCAAGCCCACATAAAAAACAAGTCAGAACTACAAAAACAAAAAGAGTACGTTGGTAAAAACACAGTAGCTTTTAATACTTGCACAGCACTTCTTAGATACAAACTACCCCAGCACTGGGACTCAGATCAGAAAGGCACTTACAGATTTAAGTTATTACCCTAAAACCAGATTGTGAAGTGTTACAAATGCTTTCTGAAGCCAAAATATCCCTTAAGACAGGGCTGAGATTCAAAAAGGTCTAGAGCTTTCTAATGATATGTGCAGATGGAAGAGCATCCATCACACCTTCATAAAAACCAAACCATGTCATGGTCGTGAAAACAAGAAATTCCAGGGTAAAGAAGTTACTCTCATCACCTGTCACAGAACAGACATATAATAAGTGATTTTCTGAATTACAGCAATGATGTGTGGTACCTTTGCTGTATTATCACAGAATCCCATTTTACTCCTCTTTGTCCCACAGCTTGGAAGACCTTTCCTGGGAGAGACTGCTATTGAGGTATCTTTGATCCTCGGCTAACCAATAATCTACAAAGATTCCTATATATAAGCGTAAGGACACACAGCCGCATGAGGATCTGACTCTTCAACCTATCTGGCAAGCGCCTCCATATGAAGGTGCATCTCACTACCTCTAAGTGTAGATCCAGGATCACATCAGACTTGAGATGCGGGGTTGCTCAAAGCCGTGAAGCACAACCTTGCCTCTTCAACCATGGCATCTCCTTCCAGAAAGACAGCCCCCCACCTTCAAGGTGGAGGGCTGGATTAGTACCTGCTTCACCAATTCATCTGAGAACAAATACTCCCTGTGAGTAACTATCAGGGAAACAATGTACTATAGAAATCTCACTGCAGGCAATCTGGGGAAAAATAAAAAAGTATCTTTACTAAAGGTTTATGCCATAGGCACATATTTCACTGCTGGCAGAAGGAGACCTGGGGAAATAAGAGTAAATATGGAGATTAAATCACTGGTATTAGGAGGGCTTAGGCTGCCTTTCAAGGGTGACACAGATGTGGAGAACAAATAGCTAAAGCATTTCTTCTACGTGCACTTACATAATCACATAAAAAATTAGGCTGGAAGAGACGCACAGGCTGGCTGGGACTCCTCTTGTCCAGCAAGGACACAGCAATATCTAGGACAGACACTAACAAGCAGAAACAGCATAAACAATGATGTCAACTCCTGTTCATCTTCTTACCTCACACAGTACTTCCACTCAAATAAACCAACAAATCACCACTTGAATCCAATACTGCCTGTCCTAAGAACTGCAGAGCCTGTCCAGACTAACTCATCACGGTTTGTCACACTAAGTGATAAGAAAGGAAGTCTTTCCATAAGCACTAATGCAAGGCAGCATGAACACAGTAAGGAAACAGCAAGGACTTCACTGGGAGCCTGCCCCATTCAATGGACTGGTTCCTGTGCCTCAGCCTTTGCTAAGCTGGGTCACCTTGCAACACCAGGAGGTGGCCATGGCTTGCTTACAGTAGCCAAACCACAAGAAGTTGTAATAAGCCATCAAAAGCTTCTCCTCTCCCTCTGGCTGTGGTTACTCTTCTCATCCTTCCATTCCTGCAACCAAGCTGATTGATAAGTTTCCATAAAATGATAGAATGTGCTTTCATAAAAATGTAAAAAAAAAAAAAAAAAAAAAAAAAAAAATCAAATCAACCAGCCAAAAAAACCATCAAAAAATGGAATGAAAGAAGAAAACACCAGGCCCTGGTTACTTAAACATGCTGTCACTACTTCAGCCATAAGGAACATTGAAATGTTCAGGGCTTTCTCTGATCTAACTCCTCTGAGAAAGTGTCTGCTCAATCTTAACAACATGGATGATATTTTGGTAAGGACAAAAGACAAAGAAACCCCAAAACCAGTAAGAGGAAAGCGGGCTCACTTTCCTTGTGAAACTCTGGTTCCACCTTCACAGTGAGCAGAAGAAACTGGTTCTCCAGTGTAATAACTGCAGCTACACCTGAATCCTGAGCCAAAGGAAAAACAGCTTTTAAACAGATCTTAAAGCAGATTTCCTTTGCAAGAAAAAAAGCATCCCTATTTGAGAATAGGGGTACTGCACCAGCCCCAGGAGATACTCTTCAGACCTGATGGTAATACATTTCACCACAGCTTTTTCTGGAGTTCAGAGACAAAAAATGAACAAAAACTGGTTTTCAAAATAATAATACGCCAGCTTCAGATCATGTACCAATTCTGTTAAGCCAGCAAAGGATGAATAGATGAGGGTACAGGAGATCAGCTGAGTCCCTGGCAGATCTGCCACTGGCTCCTTTCATCTCCTTCTTGTCCCCCAGTAACACTAGTCACGCTAACAGAAGGATCCAGAGAAGATCTGCATGACCTGTTGAGCATGGGGCTGTTGGAGGACCACTGTGCTCACAGGCTCATTACCTGGACATACAGAATAAGGGAAGCTGTTAAAAATTTGCTACAAGAGTTACCTGATGCTCTGCAGTACAGTATTTCATAGTGCCACTTCTCACTGCTCTGATTTGCATGGGTCAAGGTAAATACCTGAGGGATGTCTCTTCTCTGAATTACCACATTTTTTAAGTGAAGAAGTTCATTAGAGCATCCCTTGGAAAAGGAGCAATGCAAACCCACTGGACACTTCTCTGAAAAGATTCTTAACCATGAACAAACACATAAAATGTGAAGCAAGGAGACAAGGTGGGAGATCATGTCAAAAGAGATAAAAGTAGCAGAGGAGAGAGGCCACATTGCATAATGCCGAGGACAGAAATAGGCCTGCATTGCCTAAATCCATGAGAACTATGAACAAGAAGAAATGGGTGTATCATGAGTTTAGATAAAAATTAAGTTTGGTGGAACAGAATTGTTACCTTTGTGTAGGTCAGTTTTTCAGTTTAAATAAGTATAAAAATGGTAAGCACAGAATGGCACTCTGCTCAAGGGCGCTATCAGGAACTAAGTAATGATGAATTTATGATATTCATTTACTTCAAGACATAAATATCTTTAATAACTCGTTAGAAAGGCAACTAACATTCACCAGGACGATGCACGATTGACCAAAATCAGTAAAAACTAAATCAGTACTAAACTGTTGCAGGAGGAAAAGAAAAAAGTACCATGGAAATGAAAAAAACCTATTGCGTCTTAATAAGTGAGGAACCATGGAGGGAGCACAGGATTCCAGCATAGGGTAAAATAGCACTTCAGTGCTTCCTTGCTGCCTGTCCTTGGAGTGAATATGGCAGTTGGAAACCAGAGCTGGGCAGCAAAAGAGGACAGAGTAATCTCTACAAGGAGAAAATCGTCTCTATTTGCCTTCCCTTTGTGTTTGAGCTTCAGCTTATTTTTCTTAACCTTAAAAAGTATTTAATTTGTTTTAGTTTGTAGAGACACTGAGGAACTGACACTTTCCAGTTCATAAAGAACATGGTCTTCAATCAGCCTACATCTGCAAAAGCAGAGCCACACCACTTGCTTTATAGACCAGCTAAATTAAGACAGTGAACTGGATAATTATCTTCATTAAAAAAAAAAAAAAAAAAACTTAGTCCTTGAGTAAGTTTCTTTCTTAGATTTGTAAAAGTCCAAATAAAAAAGGGAATAAATTCAGCAAAGGTTTGCAACAACTGACTTAATAGGAACTTAATAAACTGCTGTTCATTAGCCGGATCACACGACCTGAGCATGCAGCCATTCACACATCAGACTGAAGCCTTAGTGAGCTCTGAATACCATTGGTTTAACAGGTTATGGTTGTGGGCCATTCTTCTTGTGTACAAATCCTCATTTCTGATGCAAATAAAAGCCTGGCTTTACTCAACCCAGGTCAACCTCTGAGCCTGCTGCAGAGAAGGGCACCGTTTCTAATGGAGTCAGCTCTCTTTCAAAACGGCAACACAGCTGTATTTGCTGTATTCACAAGAACCAATTTTTAAAGCACAGTGCTTAAATTCAGATTATGTGACTAGAGGTAGGAGATTAGAAGCCAGCATTAACTCATGATAATGCAAAGAAAAAAAAAGAAGGCCTCCAATTCAATTAAAAAAAAAAAATCAGAAGAAACGGATGACATTTTTTATAAAGCACGTTAATCCAGGAGTAAATAATGGAGGTCACATAACAGAGATCACCTGTTTAGAAGGATTCAAGCAAGGCTTGAACACTTACGTTGCAGAAATATTCAGAATAGTGAAGCAAACAAGAAGGCAGGGTCAACAGCAGAGGTGAAGAGTTTGGGGGATGTTGCAAACCCTGGTCATCCAGGACATAGCTCACTCCTTAGGACTGACACAAACCTTCCTCCATAAAGTAGTAACATGCCCCACATTCCCTCTATTGGTTCTTTTTTTCCTAAAGCATCTCAGTCATCTCCATTGGTAGTGCCAAGACAACAGCACAGCAAGTACCACATGGAGGGACAGCCATGCTGGCTGCTGCTTCAACTCCACAAGAACAGCTATGGACAAAAGCTGGAGATGTTCCTGACAAGCACCACAGGCATTAAAATGTTCATCAGAAATTTAACAACAGATCCACAAATGCCAAGAGTCGCAGCTGTAGTAGTCCCCTCTGAACCCTTCCCACTCTTGCTCTTCTTTCAGAAACTACATCATGCAGCAGTCCATGCCATACTGCCCTCTCCCATGTGTAAAAATAACCCAAACCTCAAGCTTCAGAATATCATGCTGCAGTTTGCGCTGGAAGTCGAGGAAGTGGGAGATGGTCAGCTTCCCCTTCAGATCCGCTCCAAAGAAGTATGTTGTCAGTGCAGAGTTGAAGCCAGTTTTCAGCGTGTTCCCTGTTGTAGACCGGTCTCTGTGACGCATTCCCATGCTGGTTTGAGAACGAATGATGCTCTGGACCTAAAAATAAGAAGGATGCTAGTTTCAAAACCAGCACTGGGGCTTATACTAGTCAAGTACCAGAACAAAGTACACCATGCTTAGCTGTGTGACCTTTTTCTTCCTGAAATAATTCTTGAAAGACATAACTCAAAAATTTGGCTGAACTCAGGCTTGCTTTGGGTTTTTCTTTCAGTTCTTTTTAAAGAAGGAAGAGTATGAAATGCTTCAATGACTCTTAAACAATTCACCCAGTCTGCAGATAAGCTCTCTAGAGCTGATCCTACACCTGGTCAGCAGAGAGCAGCTTTTTTCCAGCAAAGCTGCAGGAGGAAAGACAGTCAAGACAACTGTGGGGAAGAAAAAAAAACTGCCCATTGTTTTGGAGCTTCCATTCTTACTGCATTGCACATCCTTGCCAGCTCACACCAATCTCGGTAAGCCCACACTGTGTTTCCCCCTGTGTGCAAAACCAGGGGTTTTCTAGCCCAGAAGCACAAGCTCCTTGCTGTCCACTGCTTTCTACTGCAGCTAGAATCCTCCATCCCTGAGGCTGTGCAGCAAGTTGATCTGTAAGGCAGGGACTGACCCACCTGGAACAAAGGGCTCTCCGAAAGTCCCACAGGCTGCATCAGCACAAATACAATCCCAATGGCAGCACCAACAGACTAAATGATGTAGAAGTATCTGAGCTACCAGCAGACCAAGATATTCACACAAAGACAGACAAGTGTTAAAGCACACATTATAGCAGCAATATCTCAGACAAACCACACAGGCAGCCTTCCTCCTCCTCCTCTGAGCTCCCACTAGTGCCCTGGTACCTTCTTGAAAGCACTGTTCAACTTGAGCAGATGCTGTGGCACAGAGAAAGGACATGCAGGACAATTTTCCTGACCCCTACAATATGGTAAAAGGTTGAACATCAAGGATGTCACAGCCTGAAAAATCAAGAGTTTGTTATAGTGCTAATTTAAGGGGGCAGCCAAGCCAAATATTCACTTGCCTCCTCTCTCCATCCCCAAGTATCCTACTCCCCCTTCCCAGCACCTGCCCACCTGAATGCCTGCTGCTGGGATATGAGAAGCCAGGCTTATTTTTTGTGTAACAACTCATCTCTCCCAACAAGGCAGCAGCAGGATTCATTTTAAGGATGAGTGCAAGAAAGAAGGGGGAAAAAGAGCCACCCAGCACGCTGCCTCGCACTCTGCACAGTCTCAACAGCTCAGGCTTACCGAAGCTCCAGCTAACACTGCTGCTTTGCCTTCAGCCTCTTCCTCCTGTTGACAAAAGTTGGAGGAAGAAAAACAGCTGCCAAGAGCTTCAGCTGTCGAAAGGGTGCCAGAACCTTGTTATTATGGTATATGGTGTATTCACTTTTTTCCTAACAACAGAGTGAACGTTGAAACAACCCCAAAGGGGATGCTCTGGAGGAGAACACTGCATGTTGTTGCTGGGCTTCCCCTACTTGAAATGCTGCCCCTGAAACACAGACTCCTGGCTATTCTTCCACTACAAGGAAAAAATAAGTCAAGTCAGAGGAAAAAAAAATAAATACATAAAAAAAGGTTTTGGGGCTTTTTTTTTTTTTAAATACTCACTGTGATGTGAGGAAGGATTTTTGCCCTGTAAATAGCAACTCCTTATTTTGCTTTGTGCTCCACTTTAACTGCAAGCTCTGCAAGCACACTTAGGAGACAAATATTTATAAACTGTCTGAAGCAATGCAGTTTATGATCAGCTTGGAAAACTGCCCCTGTTTCTGCAGAAGCGAGTGTTTACCACACTGCAGACTGTTCAATAGAGCATGTTTTCTTGGGTGTTATTTATATGGCATCCTACACCACTCTTTCTCTCAGAGAAGAAAGGAATGAAGTGTCGTATGGTTTGAAAATCCATCTGTAGGCATTGGAGCCAAAATTATGTGGCTGGTCCCTATCTTAGACAATCCATCTAACACCCGGAAAGGCAGGCAACCACTGCAAGAAGCTGCCCTCCAGCCCAGCCAGTGCTGTCCTCCCCCACAGTTCATAGATCATGATGTGAAGCTCAGAGATGCTTCCCTGTTTTTTGCGTGTATTTCAACCCAAGTATTTGTGCTCTGTTCCACCTTTTGCACCAGACAAGGAAAGCCAATTAGAAATCAACGAAAATAGGAAATGCTTTGACAAGAAATCACAAGTAACACTGTGAGTTTACTACTTTTCATTCAGCTTTTTCATTAAAACTAGAAAAGTAAGCAAATAATTTACAAACAGAAAGATGAAAAAGTGGAAATGATACTGATGCAGGCAACAAGCTATTTAGCACTATCCACTGATCATATGCATCAGGTGGGGAAAAAAAATCTGAGCCTCTTCAGTGGGGCCTGAAAAAAATCAGTATTTTCTTATTAGATAGCTGAAGCCTCTAACTTGCTTGCATATTAGCTAATTAGTGTAAGTAATTTTCTTTCTTGATGAATATTCTTAATGTTCTGTAGACATTAATGAGAAGAGGAACCTGCTGTTGGGTGTCTCCAGTGACTATGCATGAAAAGCAGGTATGAAATTCATTTCCATGTGCTCATAGCTATCAGGGTCAGTACAATGCTTCTCTCATGATCCTTTTCTTTCCCTTCTTCTTCTACCCATTCTCCTCAAACCAATGTTGCTCTTTTAAGCTGATGTTACCTCTGTCAGCAAATCTCCCTGAAAGGCCAGTTCCAGCTGCCCCTGCCAGGTAAGACGTTTACGGGATGAATCCGCAAACCCTGCCATCCTTCATGTTTCCTCAGGCATTTACGCAAGGAGTGAAACAGAGTATTTATACAAGTTGTTGTGTGTTATATGTTTATTGTCATATATGTGCCTCCTGCTGAAGCTATTAATTCTATTTGGGAAGTGCAGCAAACCAGTTATAGTGATACCTGCAAAAGTATTGCCAGCTGCTTCTCACTTCCCAAAACAGCTCCTTCAGTCTCTGACTCGAAAGCTCTGGAAGATCAATCTTCACCAAAATATTCTGATGCTGCCCAAGAATTTTATTCCTTTATATAGAGGCAGTGATGCATGTAACAAGCTTAACAAAAATATGCTCCCCTTCTAAGGATTTTATATGACAATGCACAGATAATGTCCCTTTGCCTAACAAATGATTTGAGATAATTCAATTTTGTACCTTCATCTTCATAAGCACTTCTGGAACATTCATCCTCAAGAAGCATTCTTACTTTACATAGCTATTAAAAAGCCAAACAAGACACCTGCATGCACACCCTGTCATCACTACATTTTCGGTAGGCAGTTAACAGTTCTCCACTTTTCTCAAACTCATTTATCTCCATAATTGATTTCAGTCTAAAACATTAATAGCTACTGTAGACCACCTTTTGAATTGTTAAATATTATCAGAATGGTGCGGTGGAGTGCTGTATTCCTGCACTGTGCAAGCAGAAGGAAGAACAGTATTTTTTTTTTTACTTGGGAAAACAGGAAACTTAATTTTTCATAGCTAAATCAGTAGCTTGTAGGGAGGCAGTGCCAAACAGCACAATAACCTGTACACAGCTGTGCATTCAGATCTGCACTTAAAGAAACATAAACTGCTGTGTTTACATTACAAACTGTCAAGTGAAAGGATATCATATTGAAGATAACCATACTCTGTTCTTCTCCAAAGCTTGCAAAAGTACATAAAACATAGTTCAACAGATATATAGCTCTGGAGCAAACTCATAGTAATGATATCATACGCACAGTTAATAATTCAAGGAAGATGACTGCAAAAGATTAGAAGGGGGAATTAATTAAACAGCCCTGCTTTGCCACTAGTATTTTCCATTTATAGCAAGCGCATGCTCCCTCAAAGACTCTTCCAAAGTTAACCAGTCTTTCAATCAATAGATCAGTAAGAATTTGTAACTAGATTATTCACGGCTGTTTTGTTCTGGGATATCAGTACACAGCTTTTCACCTTTGCCAAATACGGGTGTCCTCCTGCGTAAAAACCTGACAAGGGCAGGTTATTTTTTTAAACCAGAGAGTATAATTTCCTTTGCCCAGAAGCAGAAGCTTCCACTTGCCCATTAAACATACAGCTCTAAGGGATATTGGGTCACAGAAGTGGCACGGGCCACATGAATATTAGGTAGATCAGTGGTGTATCTCCTCTACCTTGTTCTTTGGTAACAGAGACTGTGAGTTTCCACCCAATCAGCCAATTTGCTTGTTTGCAAATGCATTTATTTTGCTTTCATGAGTAGCACGCACTGGGAACTTTGCTAATATTCAGGGACTCCAGGATGTTTATGAGTTTTCAAAGCCTGAAAGGCTGTATTCTACATAGGTAAGAAAACCATACCTTTTGCCTTGGGAGGTCATATCTTCTCTCCACTGACAGCTTAAGTCTTCAATCTATTCTCATGCTAACACAATCACAAACCACAGCTTTCAGAAGGACCTCACTAGTATGAGACACGCAGGCTAAGCTCATTAAAAAGCCTGCATCAAGCTCCCTGTTGATGAAGCCTTGCAAGTAGTAGGGGGGAAAAAAAACCCTAATATGTTTTCGATTACATGGAAATAAGTGGCTAAATCCTTCTTTGAAGCAAACTCATCCTAGTTATTCTCTGAAAACAAACAAAATTAAGGAATGCAGTAAAAGCTGCGGAAGAAAACAGGATCAAAATGCTATCACATCAGTAGAGTGAAAATATTTTCAATCTCTACATTGGAGGTAACATCTTGTAAAGATACCTTGGTGACAAAGTCATAGCAAATCAGAGTTTATATTTCAAGTTGTCCTAGTTGAGCGAAAAACTGTCTTGAAATATCCAGTTAAAAAAAAGAACAAAGGCAGGCACTAAGGCAAAACAGAAGGGAAAAGATATAAACCACCACTAACCATAAAAATAAATTGCAGTGACATTGCAGAGGAGTGCTGCACTTACGACTAAGATGCCATAGCATTAAGAAGTCAACCTGTCATTCAACTTGCCTGCTCAAACTCTTCCATGTCCACTTCACCATCGCCATTCAGATCAAACATCTTAAAGGCAATTTCAAAATTCCTCTGGGGAGCTACATAAAAAGAAAACACAATACAAAACAAACACCAGTTAATGAAGATACAAAAGCTCAATAAAACCAGCACAAGTTCAGAATGACTTTATCCAAATGTAATTTTCTGCAATTCTTGGAATTTTAATATGAAAATACAGTTCTTGGGAACCTCTAACTACAGGCTTCATGGAGCTCCTTTTACCAAAGGTCTCAGCAAGAAGGTTGGGAAGAAGAGATGCTTCTTGAACAAAATTTAGTACATTTATAGGTGAAAAAAAACAAGACACCATCTGATATTTTTACTGACAATCAACAGAAGATGATGCTGTATAGCAAGAGCTTCAGACTGCTTCATAAAGCAGAACACCAATTCGGACAGAGGAAATTCCTCTAGCACCGCAGAGCACTCTTCATGCTTTGTGAAGCAGCCAGTGAGTGAAGAGCAGACATGGACTTTGGGGAATTCTATTCCAGACTCAGCTCTTGTCTTGTGCTACAAATTTAAACAAATCATTACCAACTCTGTCTCAGTTCAGTTATGACATTGAGGTAACACACGAGCTGGTGCTCACCAGCTAAGACACATCTGAGGTAGTGTGGTACCTTATTTTTCATTGCATTTAGTTTATGTTGTCATGAATTATTTAGCCAGAACTCTGCAGAAGTATTGCTTCACAGCCACTCATCACAGCAAAACCACATTCTTTCCCCTGCATCCCACCAAAGAATTTCAGTACACTTCCATTTCAGGCTCTGTAACACATCACCATTTAAAGCCACACCACACTGCCACATTTTTTTTCCAAATAAAGCTAATACGTGAGAATTTATCTTGCTCTGCTACTTTTAAATACATACCACCTACAGGAACTTTGGTGTTTGGTGGGGTTTCTAGGGAACCCTCTAGGCTATAGCTAGGGCTTAAATTGTAATCTTAGAAAGCCAATCGTATCCTGGGCTGCATCAAAAGGAATGTGACCAGCAGATCGAGGGAGGTGATCCTGCCCCTCTACTCTGCTCTTGTG